>PVIU01001715.1:162500-199665 GCA_004026605.1 Ondatra zibethicus
AGGTGGGAAAACATAGAAATAGCAGAAACCAGCTTGGGAAGTTCTACCACAAGAAAGTCACCCATAGAGAAAGCTCAAACAAAAAACTCCAGTTAACCAATTCCTGAGTCAGTTTCAGATGGGTGTTGTGGGTCCCAGTTTATAATGTTAGTCCTAGCTGTTGCTATTTATAGTGTCTTTGCTTGGAATTCAAGAGGACATTCTGCTCTGCCCTGCACATTCCTTATGACTGCCCCAGTGCAACTTCCCCAGGCACCAATCAGTTTCTGGTGGATATTTTCACCATTTGATGCTTTGGCATCCATCTATATCTTCTGTCTATCTATCTACATCTATCTATCGGCCTACCTGCCTGCCTGCCTGCCTGCCTGCCTGCCTGTCTGTCTGTCTATGTATCTATCTATGTATCTATGTATCTATGTATCTATCTATCCATCCATCCATCTATCTACCTCTCTCTCTCTCTCTCTCTCTCTCTCTCTCTCTCTCTCTCCATCCATCCCACTTTTTTTGTTTTGGCTTACTATATGCTTAATAAAGTCACTTGTTCAAAACTGAAAGACTATAGTAGATCAGCTTCCAGACTGTAAAAATCAATGTATGATTAGCAATAGGTTAGTCTTGCACTACTAATCAAGTAGTACTCACTATTGAGCTCTTTAAGCATTTAGATCAATAGAAACTTTGGGGAGAAAAAGGTTCATTGTGGTTTACAGGTCATAGTTTATGATTGAGGGAAGCCAAAGGAGAAACTTGAAGTACAGCTTGCTAGCTCAAAGGCCAGTGTATTGGCTGGCTTTCTGATACATCCCAGGACTACCCGCCTAGGGGATGGCGGGTGATGCCCAAAGTGGGCTGACCTTTTTTATGTCATGAAGGCATAAGTCACAAAACAATCCCACACCAGTTTGGAATCATGATTAATGAAAGGGTTATTTATTTAAAGGGAAAACTCACAGATCACCGTCCTAGACAACAGCCCTCAGCATGACCAGGAAAGGAGTCTAGTAGCCAGAAGCGGAGTCCGAAGCTAGAGAGCGAGCACATGGCTACCACTGCTTTTTAAAGCAAAAGAGACCACACCCAAGTGGGCTGGTAGCTTAAAGGCTATTGGCTGAAGGAGCAGAGGAGCTCCTGCAGCAATGTCAGATAACAATCAAGACTCTCTCCCAAAGACATGCCCACAGACAGTGTGATCTGGGCAACCCTTCAACTGAGACTCTCTTCTCAGGTGACTCCGGGCTGTGTCAAGTTAGCAATGCCAACTAGGACAGCAGGAACATGAAGGGCTTAGAAGTCTTAAGTTCCCCCGTAGGTATACCAGATAAAATGTTCACACTGGGAAACTGTTATGCATTTCCCTTGAAAATGTAGACATCTGCATAGCATCAGATCCAGCCAGTCCATTCCTAGGCATTTACCCAAGAGAAATGGCAGCATATGTTCCTGCAAAGACTTAGTTTAGCTTCATTTAATCTTTGATTGACACAAAATAACTGTACATATTTATAGGGAATGATGTGATGTTTTGATACATGTATGCATTGTATAATAATTAAATCAGGCTAATTAACATATACATCACCTCAAACACTTTCTAGTTTTTTTTCTTTCTTTTTTTTGGTAATGAAACATTGAAAATTCTCTTAGAGATAATTCATTTTCATTTTTCATATGTATGAGTGTATATGTGTCTCTGTGTGTACACATGCATGTGTGTCTAGGTGTACTTGTAGATGTGTGTATGTGGGGGCCAGAGGACAACGTGTATAAGGAAAAATAGCCATCTTTCCTTAGGAATGCTATTTATGTTTTTTTTTGAGACAGGGTCTCTCATTTTTTATCCAGAGTTGCTGGACAGTGAGCCCCAGCAGTCTACCTTTCCAGTGCTAGGATTATAAGCACACACCGCCACATTTGGCCTTTATTTACATGGGTTTTAGGCATCCCATTCGGTTCCTTAAGCTTGCATGCAAAGAACTTTAGCAACTGAGCCATGTCCCCAGTCTACTTCTGGCTACTTTAAAGTACACATTTTATGGTTGTCAAATCTAGTCACTTTCCTGTACAGTGAGATTCCAGAACCTAGCCCTCCTATTTAACACAACTTTTCATCCATGAACCAAACTCTGGAAATCCTTGTTCTAGTTTATTCTCTGTTGATGTGATAAACATGATGGCTAAAGGGCAAGTCAGAGAGGAAAAGGTTGGCTTGGGTTACAGTTTTGGGTCATAGTCTATCCTTGAGTGAAGTCAGGGCAAGAACCCAAGGCAGGCCTGTTTGCTTGTCCACATGGTTTCTTAAGTGCATTCATATGTCCAAAAAATCACCAGGTATGTGACATAAGCCTATAACAATAGCTACTAGGGAAGCCAAAGCAGAAACACCATTAAGTTCAAGACCTGTGTGGGTTACAAAATGAGTTCAAGGACAGCCTGAGTGACTTAGTGAGAGTCAGTGTAAAAAAAAAAATAATGTTTATAAGTTGGAACTCTACCATTGAGTCACAACACCAGCCCCTCACTGGGGGATTCTAGGCAAGTCTTCTACCACTGAGTCATGACCCAAGCTAGGCAGGGGCTCTACCATTAAGTTCCCCACTGGGAGATTCTAGGCAAGAGCTCAACTGTTGAAATATGCTCGCAGCCCCTCACAGGGGGATTCTAGGCAGGTGCTCTACCACTGAGCCACACCCCAGCCCCTCACTGGGGGATTCTAGGCAGGTGCTCTACCACTGAGCCACACCCCAGACCCTCACAGGGGGATTCTAGGCAGGGGCTCTACCACTGAGCCACACCCCAGCCCTTCACTGGGAGATTCTAGGCAGGTGCTCTACCACTGAGCCACACCCCTAGCCCCCCACTGGAAGATTCTAGGTAGGAGCTCTATCACTGAACCACAGCCCTAACATTAGGTCTCTTAAATGCTCCAGTAATTCCGATATGTAACCAAGTTTGAGAGTCCCTATCACAAAGCACTTGTTTTTAATATGTAAAACCACTATTTACATGGACAAGGATGGCCTTTGGTGTTCTCTAGCTTTTAGACTCCGTAGCATTCTTTGTACTGGTTGAGTTAATTAGACTTAGTTCAGTGAGGTCAGGCTGGCAAATTAATTATCACGAAGTTGGTGAGAGAAGTGACCTTTGTGGTAAATTTATTTCCCAACTCCAACGGAACATTTTTTCTTCCCCCACAAAGTGGAGCCTCCTATAATGAACACGCAGAGTCTAATAAAGGTTGCAGGGCAGATGACTTTGGAAATGTTTGCTCAACACTTATTTTAATAAAACAAGAAAATACTGGTCCTTTTTATCAGTGGCCTTAAAGTCTCCTCAACACTATAGAGAACTAACAGAGGTTGAAGTTAAACTCTATGGTGACCGTTCAGTAAACAAGCACAGAATCGCTGATGAATCTCCACAGAAGTTAGTGACTCTTGGAAGTGCTGCCTTGTGAGGCTTTCCCTCCTGGCTCCTTTGTTACCCCCTTCCATTCCCTCCCCTTCCCTCCCCTCCCCTCCCCTCCCCTTCCCTTCTCTTCCCTACCCTTCCCTCTTCTCTGCTCCCTTCCCTTTCCTGTCTCCTGTTTTCCCCTTCTTTTCTCCCTTCCTTCATTCTTTCCTTTGTTTCTTCATTCCTTTTTCTCTCCTTCCTTTCTCCCTCCCTCCCTTTCTTCCTTCCCTACCTCTTTTCTTCCTCTCTTTCTTATGTCTCCCCCTCTTTATTTTTGAGACAGAGTCTCACTATGTATCCCAAGCTGGCCTTGGCCTTACCATCCTGCTCACTCTATGTTTTGAGTGCTGAGATTACAGGCATGCGTGCCTCCATGTCCAGCTCGAAACTACAGCTTCTTAATATTTCATTTAAGACCTTTTCCTAAAAATTCTTACAGTTCTGATTTTAAGCTCAATTTTAATTAAGACTGAACATAGGGTAGGAGTTGACCCTCGCTTCAGTGGGTACCACACCTATGGGAATTTACAGAAAAAAACATCTATGCAGATATTCATCTCCCAGTCTTTCTGTCCCACAGGGAAACAGTAAGAAAACGATGCCCTGTGAACCTCAAAGCCACCAGGCACTAATCTGTTTTTGAGATAGTATGTTTTTAATTGTGTGTATGTAGGTATGTCTCTCTGCGTGTGTGTCTATGCGCATGTGTGTGAGTGTGTAAGTAGTGGGAGCAGAGGTCCACCCAGTGTTGTCCTCAGGGGCCATCTATCTTGATTGCTGAGACAGAGCCTCACGCTGGCCCAAAGCATGAAAAGTGGGCTGGGCTGCTTGGCTAGCACACTTCAGAAAGCCTCAGGTCTCCACCTCCCCATTGCTGAGGTTGGAATGATATGTGCTGTCATAACATGCTTTTCACATGGGTTCTGGGGATCTAATTCATGCTCTCATGCTTGGCCCACTGAGCCATCTCTAGGCCATTGATTACTTCTTATAAGGCAGTAGGCATTAGGCATTCAATACATCTTTATTTTTTTTTAATTTTGTGAGGGTTCATAATTCAACTCCAGTCAATGTTCATTCCTTTTTCCATTTATCAGTTCAGAATTTCAATGAAGGAATGCTCCCATCTCCAGTCAAGATGAGTCTTCTCACACGGGTTGAAGCCATCAAGACAACCACCTATTGGCATGCCTATAGGCCTATCTCCCAGGTGACATTAGGTCCTGCCTAGTTGGCAATTAGCACTCACCACCACAGACCCTGTCTCAGAAAGGAAGAGGACAGGAGGGAAAGGGGAAACTGAGTCAGTCACATATCTGTTTTCCTTGAAATCATGGAAAGGTGCATTCTAGGGCCCAGGAGATGGCTCAGAAGTTAAGAGCAGTTGCTGCTCTTCCAGGAGACCTGGGCTCAGTTCCTAGCACCTACAATGGATGAATCACAAACCCTGTAACTCCAGCTCCCGGAACTCTGATACCTTCTTCTTTGCCTCTTCAGGCAGCAGCAGACATATATGCACATGCACACACAGACAGACAGACAGACAGACACACACACATACATGCACGCACGCACACATGCGCTAATAAAAAAATTAAAGAAAGGTAAGTTCCACTTCTCTCATCTTTCACGTCATTAGCCAGGAATCACTTGCTTCATTTGGTTTCTAAACAAGGTCTAGCCAGTCAGTGAGCAGATGGTCTGATCATACACGCTGGAGCTGTGGTTAGCCGCCTGCTCCATTCACATTGGCCTCAGCCAGGGTGTTCTTCAGAAGCTGTTTGCTCAGCAGCTGATTTTTTTTCCAGCTGCATGGCAGACATGTGCCATTCATCATCCTGGTCCCTTGACTATCTAGCCCTTCACCCTACAGGCATGTTAGCACCCTTCTATGTCCATGCCGTGGCTTGCTGGTTTCAGAAATACATGCATAGGTGTAGCACATCTGGATTCTATCTGTGAGAAAAGTTGTTTGCCTGAAGATTTGCTTTCTAGAAAACTGCTAAATGCTAAGCTTCCTCCCCCCCATGCACACACATGAAAGGCTTTGACTATATTCAACCCCCAATATCTTTTCTTGCCTCCTTTCCACTTCCCAAGAAGCTTCCTCTCTACTTACCCAACAAATCCCCTTCTGTGTTTGAGATGTTGACTTGCCTGAAGCTAGAGTCACCTGAGAAGGGAGTCTCAGCTCAGGAATTATCTAGATCAGTTTGGTCTATGAGAGGGAGAGAGGGAATGGGGAGTGAGAGAGGAAAAGGGAGGAAGAGAGAGAGGGAGAGGGAGAGGGAGAGGAAGAGGAAGAGGGAGAGAACCTTTATTGTTACTTGATGTAGGAAGGCGGCATCATTCCTTAGACGGGCCTCAGAACTACATGAGTGCAGAAATCAAGCTGAGAGCAAGCAAGCAAACAGGCAGCATGGGCACATCTGTTTCTCTTTGCCTTTGACTGTGGGTGTGTACCGTGGGACAATGGTCTGTACCCTGTCACTTGTATTTTAAATAAATGCTGATTGGCCAGTAGCCAGGCAGGAAGGATAGGTGGGGTAACCAGGCAGGATGTAGAGGCAGGGAAACGAGAATTCTGGGAAGAGGGAAGTCACCCAGACAGAGAGAAAGCAAGATGTGACGGCCTTGCCAAAAAAAGGTACCAAGCCACGTGGCTAACACAGACAAGAATAATGGGTTAATGTAAGATGTAAGAATTATTAACAAGAAGCCTGAGATTCTAGGCCAACCAGTTTATGATTAATGTAGACCTCTGTGTGTTTCTTTGGGGCTGAACGACTGTGAGACTGGGCAGGACAGAAACTTCAGTCAACAGCTATGGCGTGACTCCCATCTCTGACTTTCCTACGATAATGGATGTAACCCAAACACACTCTTTCCTCCCACGGTTGTTGTCAGGTTCTACCACCGCAATGGAAATAAAACTAGAATGCATGCCTCCTCTTCCTCTCTCTCTGCCTCGCTGTCTCTGCCTGCCTCTCTCCTGCTGCATTTAGTTTCCTTGCATTAGTGTGGGTGGAGCACTGAGACTCTAGAAAGCAAGTACAAGTGTGCTGGGGAGGTGTCTCATGGGTGAAGTGCTTGCTACAGAAGCACAAGGACCTGAGTTTAGCTAATACAAGTGTGCACACCTGGGCTGGGGAGGCATCTCACAGGTGAAGTACTTGCCACACAAACACAAGGACCTGAGTTTGAATCCCCAAACCACAGAGCTCATTTTTCTGGAGGACAGTTTTCTTAATTCGACATTCTAGTAAAACTCAGGCCAGAGAAATGAGATGCCTTATTTTTGGTCAATTAGCTTTCACAAGTCACCCAGCTCATAGGTCCTGCCCAGCTGCCTCTCCAACCTTGGAATTTTGCATTCAGGATTTCTGAGCTGTGCATGTAGACACACACAGACACACATACATACTCACCTCCAGATATGCACCTCTCCCCCAACATATATAACCACACACACACAGAGTCACACACATACTTACACTCCCCACATACATACCCGCCACCTCTATACACTCACTATACACACATACATACACACACAGTCTCTCTCTCTCTCTCTCTCTCTCTCTCTCTCTCTCACACACACACACACACGCATGCCTACCCCCACATAATACTCACCACCCCTACACACCACACCACAAACACATGCACACAAACACTACACATATACACACACCATACATACACACACACCACACACATACACCACACCACACACATACCACACACACACCACAATACACACATACCACACACACACCACAATACACACATACCACACACACACACACACACACACACACACACACACACACACACACACTTGTCATAAAACAATTCTTTCAGATAAGTTTAGGGGGAAACTTTCCCGGAAGATGGAGCTCTGGTTGTGAGTCACATACAGTGCGGGCTTTGTCAATAATACAGAGCGAAGGCGTGAATGAGTTTTATTTCATTGGACAGGCTGTTCAGAATACAGATAAGGCCAGACGACCAGCTAAACTCTTAAATAAATGTTTTAGCACTATCTAGAGGGGAAGACTGCAATTGATCCCAATGTTTTCTGACAGAAAATCAGTTCTTTTAAAACTCCTGGGGCAACAAACAGTAACAAAGAAGTCCTGTCTCTAACAAAAGTCGTGAAGGCTACAAAATAAAACCTTGTCACCAGAAAGCCACAGGACACAATTAATATGCGTGCAAATTCTCAAGGTGCCTCCCTTCTCCAACCACTGTTTGCTTGTTTGTTTTTTTCTGGAAGAAAGAAGATGAGAGAGTTAAGACAGAGAGATACAGAGTAGAGATATACAAAGATAGACAGACAGACAGAGATACAGAGTAGAGATATAAAAGGACAGACAGACAGATACAGAGTAGAGATATAAGAAGATAGATAGACAGACAGATAGAGAGATACAGAGTAGAGATACAAGAAGACAGACAGACAGAGGAACCCAGGTGTAGGCTGGGACATGTTTTGTGTGTTGACAAAGGTCTTAACCCACATATGCCTTATACAGGTGTAACATTGCGTTTTCTTCCCAGAAGTTGGCAAAAGTCAGAACAGACACAACACGACACTCCAGCCCCAGTCTTAAGACCAGGAAACAACATAGCATCATTAGTTTCCTCTGGGATTTTTAAAAATCAAACTTGAAGTTTTGTGGTGTGTGTGTGTGTATGTGTGTGTGTGTGTGTACACGTGTGTGTCTATGTGTGCTTATGTGCATGTGAGTGCAGGTGCCAATGGAGCCAGAGGCAGCACTGGATCACCTAACACTTGAGTCACAGGTGCCCAAAGTAGGTGCTCCAGAGCAAACTTGGGTCCTCTGCAAGTGCAGCCAGCGCTGCTGAGCCATCTCCCTGTCCCCATGCCATGGGCTTTCTCATGGAATTTTTGTAAGTATTATGCTTCATTCTCAGTTTTACCCCTCTCCCTCACTGCTGTCCCCCTGCCCTGCTTGCACCCCACTTTCTGGTCCCCTTTCTCCCCATGTGTTCACATCTCAGGTAGTCCGTTACCCCTGTATTGGTTACAAGTCTCATTGCTGGTATAAAATACCTGATAAAAGCAACGTGAGGAAGGAAGGGTTTGCTTTGGTACAAGGTTTGAGGGGATACAGTCCACCGTAGCAGAGAAGTCACGGCAGCGAGAGTGTAAAGCAGCTGGTCATGTTGTAGGCACAGTTGGGAAGCAGAGAGAAATGAATTCTGGCACTCAGAGTCTCTCTCTCTCTCTCTCTCTCTCTCTCTCTTTCTCTCAATTTTAGTTCAGGAATCCAGTCTATGGGGTGGTGCCACCCACATTCAGGGTGTGTCTTTAAACCTAAGATTACCTAATTCAGAAATCCGTCACAGATACTAGTGTGAGCTAGATAATCGTAGCAAGAAACATAGCCTCATAGAATGAGGTGCCTACCCGAGGAAAGACGTCTGAGATTGACCTTGGGTCTTCGGCCTCTATCTACACACACACACACACACACACACACACACACACACACACACACACCCCTGAAGTCACCAAAAGGAGATCCTGGGAGGGAGGGAAGGAAATAGGAACATGGTCTGAGAGGCAACAAATTGGTATGTCGTTCCTTGTATATAGAGACCATGTTTATTTATTATGTTTATTTGACCATGTTTAGCGCCACAAAACTTTCTGATAATGGAAAAGATATAAAAGGAACATCCTGAAAACTCATTCCTACCAGGCAAGGCACTGAGCTGTTACCAGGACTTCCTGGAAGATGTGCTAGGTAACGAGTGAGGTTCTGCATGAAGGATGGGCAGTTGCTCATCCATATTTATATTTGTATTTGTGCAGCGATATTACAGGGTTATTTGCACATTGCTGAACAAACCCATTCAGATGAATCAATATCTCTTCCCGATGCAGCTCTTAATCTCTACTCGTGGATAAAGGAACTGAGAGGAAAATCAAGTATTACTTTAAAAATAATTGGCTAGAATCATACCCAAGAATGAGAACAAACCTAA
Organism: Ondatra zibethicus; assembly: GCA_004026605.1. NCBI lineage: Eukaryota > Metazoa > Chordata > Mammalia > Rodentia > Cricetidae > Ondatra > Ondatra zibethicus. The sequence continues at coordinate 171,975 of PVIU01001715.1, forward strand.
ATAAACATTTGAAAGCAACCAAAGAATTGTGCTAAATGTTTTGGAAGGTCTGTAGAGGAGCATATTAATATCCTCAGTGGGATGTGGGTTTTCTCATATGCAGGAGTTTTCTTGACTAAAAAATTCACATTTTAAACTAAAAGTTGTTTATTTACTTTTAGATGCACCCTTAGGAATTCCAAGACAGACCTGCTTCGGAATAACTATGTAACTGAGGATGACCTTGAACTTCTCCTCCGCCTACCTCCACCTCTTGGGTGCCAAGAAATTGCAGGTGTGTACCCCTATGCCCATTTTATATAATGCTAGGGATAGAACCCAGAGCCTTGTCCATGCTAGACACTCTACCAACTGATCATACCTCCAGCTCAAATCATTCTTTATACTTAGGAGAAACTTAGCAGAAATGCCTGGAGAAAATAAATACCCCCCTATACTGACAAAGCTAATGATTTTAAAACCTGTTTACATGCCTATGTTCTTTCTCTTTGAAACTGTAAAGCAACCCCACATCTTAGTCTTATTCTGTGGTTATGATAAAATACCCAAAGCAAAAGCAACTTAGGGGAAACAGGAGTTTATTTCACTTTGCAATTCCAGGTTACAGTCTATCATTGTGGAGAAGTGAAGTCAGGAATGTCACATCCACAATGAAAAACAGAAAAATGAATGCATGCATGCTCACTTACTTGTGCTCAAGTTCATTTATCTATTTTTATCAGTTCAGGACCCACAGCCTAGAGAAATATTGCCTCCCATAGTGGTCTGGGTCTTCCCATTAGGTAATGGTGCCTCCCTTAGTGGTCTGGGTCTTCCCACATCAATTGTCTTAATTAAGACAAGCTCCTACAGACATGTTGGTTGGACAACCCAATGTAGACATTCCTTCTCTGAGATGTCCTTTCCTGGTGATACTATGTTGCGTCAAGTTGATAACTAACTGCACTCCACTATTTTAACTTGCTGTGGAGAGATATATTTCATGCTACGAATTAGATAACTAAAGTCTGAGTCTGAAGAAGGGGAAAGAAAGAAAAACCAGTGAAGGAAAATAATAACAAGGAACAGGGGAGGGACATATGATCTAGGGATAGTATGTATGCACACAGAAATGTCACAATAAAACACCCCCTTTTGTACAATGAATATACACTAATAAAATGATTTTTGAAAAGCAATCTGAATGTAAGTTAAAATCTGAGCCAAACCCTTCCTTCGTTGAAGTGTTTTTGGTCAGGTATTTTGTCATAGCCTCAAGGAAAACAACTAACACATGTGTAAAACATGGGTGGAGAGCGTTAGGTAGGTATTTTATCAAACTTCTCATGAGAATCACAGTATTCTCCTAACTTGGGCTTCTTAGCAACAGGATTCCATAGAATCCACTGCAGTGATCACAGAGAATGTGCTAGGAGAGATTAAACCAGCCCAGCCCATGCTCTAGTGGGACTGTCGACCACAAAGGTGTTCAGGCCAAGGTCCACAGCCTGCATGCAGGGATAACTGTGAGTGCAGCCCAACACAAAACTGTTAGTTTACACAAAACATTAAAAGATATGTTTTGAATTCTTTTGTAAATTAATTGTGCATTTCTTGAGTTATATAGATCATATATATGTATATGTATGTATACACACACACATATATCTTTATAGATGTCAATGCCATGTTCTAATGTCACACAAAATAAATGTATATAGGACTGGGGAGATAGCTCAGTAGGTGGAGTTTGGGGACCGCATGGGAAAAAGGCTTTCATTCTGGAAGAAATAAGGCTTCCCTCCTCCTAGTCTGAGGATATGGGTCAGGGATGGGGTTACAGTGAGTGCTGAAAGCTGGGGAGAATGCTGAGCCTCTGAAGTGCTTGCCACGAACACATAAGGCCCTGTGATTATTCCCCAGACCCCAGGTAAAACGTGGAGGACCCACTGCGGATGTAACTCAGTAGTTAAGAGTGTGTGATACTCTTGCTGAGGCCTGCGGTTTATTTCCCAGCACCCACGTAAGTAGACACACTGTTGCCTGTTACTCAATCTACAGAGGATCTGATGGCCTTCTGTGGGCTCCTGAAAATATGTGTGAATACACACACACACACACACACACACACACACACACCACCACCATCACCAATAATAATAATAATAATAACAACAACAACAACAACACATTTAATTTTTCCTTTTTTAAAAAAAAGCTAGGCTTGGAGGCATATGATTGCAATTAACACAGCAGGAGGCAGAGACAGGCCGATTCTTGGAACTCACTGGCCAACCAGCTAACTGTTCTTGGTGAGTTTCAGGCCAATCAGAAGCCCTGTCCCAAGAACCAAGGTGGATGTTATCCTGAGGGACAGTACCGGTGGCTTCCGCGTGTGCCATTCCTCCACAAATGCACACACGTACACACACAAATAAAGATAAACTTTCATGGGCTGGTGAGATGGGCTTGGTTGCTAAAAGCGCTTGCTGCCAAGCCTGAAGACTGGGGCTCAGCCCCCAGAACCCACATGGTAGAGTAGGAGAACTGACGCCCTCAGGTTGTTCTCTGAGCTCCATACTCACACTGTGGCACACGGGCAGTGTTGCAGGCGGCCACTTGTTCGTCCCGGCCGCCCGGCTAGCTTAGCCCCCAAATAACCACACAGAAACTGTATTCATTAAACTACTGCTTGGCCCATTAGCTCTAACTTCTTATTGGCTAACTCTTACATATTAGTTTAACCCATTTCTATTAATCTGTGTATCACCACAAGGTCGTGGCCTTACCAGCAAAGTCTCAGCATGTCTATCTCCTGTGGTGGGTCCATGGCATCTCTCTATCCCACCTTTCTTCCTCCCAGCATTCAGTTCTGTCTTCCCAGCCTACCTAAGTTTTGCCCTATCAACTAGGCCAAGGCAGTTTCTTCATTAACCAACAAAAGCAACGCAAAGACAGAAGGACCTCCTTCACCAATGCAGCCCACACATAAATACAATAAAAGAAATAAATGTGATAAAAGATCAATAAAAACCAAATATACATATGTTCTTGTAAGCTATGGCCCATGCATTGGACAGCCCTGGCTGACACCATCCCTATGGCATGAGTGCACACACCTCCATTGTCCGTTGGTGAGTAAGACCAAGAGACGTTAACTAACCCACTCCGAGTCATGCCATGTCCCCAAGGAGCAGCAGGGCTTGCATGTGGCACGCAGGTGTGGTGTCTACATCCTTACCCACTAGCCATACCAACACTTGGATCAGCTCCCCTGTGGTCACAGGACGCCCCCCGAGGCCTGGTGCACTCCAGCCTGGGTCTTCCTCAGTGCACAGAATCCCACCTAAAGCATGCGGACAGGTGTTCTGTAGCAGGCAGCCCCACCTCCTGCCAAAAGGGTTTCACAGGTGGCAGCGTGCAGGGTGTATTTCAGACAGCGACGGATCCCAATTTGTTATTAATACAAACAGTTCAGCAAACCATTTGGCAGCAGACGGCGGGGCTCTCGTGCTATTTATGAGAAGGGTTTAATGGGGGAAGGCTCAGCTGCAGCAGATGGATGTCGGCGGGGCCTCTCTGCAGTGTCTCGCTCTGTTTTCCTTTGTCTTTGAATAAATTCAGAGGGTGCCACGTGTGAGCCTGGATGGATGGTTTTGAACCACTGCTCATTAGAGGCAGGCGCTTCCCCTGAGGGTTAACTATAAAGATGGGGAATTGCCTGGACAAATCCCTTTTGGTTTGTGCTATTTCTTCCTGGAACAAAAAGGCCTTTGGTCAGCTCTCAGTTGTAGCTGCCAAACCCTAAGAGACTGAGCCAGGGGTGGCTTCTGAGTCCCTCTGTCCTTATGTTTGCTAGAGAACTTGGTGTTAGCTTGGCTCCTGTAGTTTCAGTGGACACATGGCCAGCAAACCACAAATCAGTCTCATAGTTTTAAAGATTTTATTCTCAACATTTTTATTGATGCATGTAGCGTGGCTCTCCGTGTCTATGAATACGTGCATGCAGGTGCCTGCTGAGGGCAGAAGAGGGTGTATCTGAACCTCTGGAGTTACAGATGGTTGTGAGATACCCCAGTGTGGGTGCTGGGAACTGGACTAGGCTCCTCTCCAAGAGCTGTCATTGCTCTTAGCTGCTGAGCCATGTCTCCAGCCCATGTTCACGGTTTTGTGTTGGGTGGTATCCTGGCCTACATGAGGCCCCTGGGGGCGTGGATCGGATACCTCTGTTAAGCAGTGGGGACAGATTTTGGGCTGGGCCACTTTCTTATGTGCCAGCACAGGCTCTGGTCCCATTGAGCTGTTCATTGTGTCCTTTGAGAGAGCCAAGCAGCATCCTGTTTCTGATCAGCCAGAGGTATGACAATACTATGATTCCCACAAGAGATTAAACGGTATATCAACGTAAAGTGGTCAGCCAGGGTTTTGTTTGTATATGGGAGATCTGTTCTTAACCCCGTGACAACGTGCTGGACAAAGGCCCCTTTAGCAAGGAAGGGTTATTTTGGCTGACACAATTCACGTCTTCCAGTGCCGAGGGTCCTGGGTCTCCAGGGGCACACATGCCAGTTCTTTAGGGCCTCCGAAGATCTCTCGGAAACACATATATATTTCCTTCCTCTTGGATGGAGCCAGTCCCACCTCCTCAGCACCTCATTTTTGCATATGAAAGGCCTGGTAATTACCACTTTCATCCTGAAAGCTTGCAAGTGACGTGCAGAATTAGCACTCAAGAGGAGCCACTTTTAGACCTTGTTGTGAAGCAAAACTTATTATTTGAAGATAAATCAATTTCTGTTGCCTGTATTTGCAGTTTCCCCCCAGATGGCTAATTACCAAAGATAAATGTGTATCAACACAAGCCCTCGCTCTCTCTCTCTATCCATCTTCCCCGCCTGCCTGTTCATCCAGAGGTTAATAATGGCGATCTTGTAGTATATTGCTGTAGTAATGGTTTTTGCCCCCCCCCCCAGTTTATGACCTTTTATTGTAAGCGGAAGAACATGCATTTCAGGAAAGGAAGGTCATTTTAGAAACAAATGTGCAGATGTCGCCCACCAGCCTTTCTGAAATGGAGAGTCAAAAGGTAGTGATGGGGTGGGCGGGGAGGGGGAGAAGCAGAAAACAGTATAAAAAGACAAGACGTGGTGGGGGTGGGTAGGGGACTGGCACACAACCGCACAAGCGCACAGCACAAATGTCACGGAAATCAGTTTACTGCAAAATTAAACAAGGTTCCGGCAAGCATTAATTTTCATATTCCCCTGTTTGTCTACGGGTAGGATTACTCCCTGCCTTCGATTTATGAGAGGGGAGGACCTGACTTTCTCAATCAGACACTCACCAAATTCAGTTAAGAGCTGGAATATCCGCTCAGAGGGAGCTGACTTCCTCTTTGGTCGAAGGAGCCAAGGGAGAGGGCTTGTCTCTGTGGAGCAGAATATACCCTTGCGCAGGGGCTGAGGTTTAGGTACTCCCTAGCCTCCTCCCTCTGTCTCTCCTTCCCTTCCCTCCCCTCCCTCCTTACCCCCTCCCTCCCCCCCACTTCCTTCTGTTATGTCATAGGCCTGCTCCTTTAAGGCAATGGCCACCTTTTTAAAAAGAAATTATTAATTCTTCGAGAGGTTCATAAATGCATATAATATATTCAGATTGTATGCATCCCCCCCCAAGTTCTCTGGGATCCAGAAACTTCCCCGCAAACCCCTCCCCCCAATTAATGTTTTTAAAGAGCCCAGAGTCCAGTTCGTATATACTTATTGCCATGGGGGTCATCACAGGGTCGTTCCGCCTACCAGTGACCATGCCCTTAATGAAAACGAGCTGCTCCTCCAGTAGCAGCCACCCACTGTCAAGAGTTCCTTAGCTGGGGGTGGTAGCATGAGCCACCCACCCCTTGCCCTTGCGTGCTGGAATGTTGAGTGGCTTGACTTATGCAGGCCACTGCCACTAGACATTATTACCCCTGGTCCTCCTTGACCTCTGGCCCTTATAGTCTTTCCACCACCTCTTCTAAGATTGTCCCTGAGCCTCAGGGACTTGTGTGGTTGGTGTCAATGTCCCATTATGGCTGAATGCTGGACTCCACTGACCCGTATTCACTATACTGTGACTAGTTGTTTCTATGTTGGCTGCTGTGACAGTGGTCACTGCGATGAGGCCAGTGAACATAGCTTGAAGGAACGGGTCATGGCCTCTCTTTATCCCGGCTTCTCTGCTTGGGGTAGAGGGTTCAAAAGCTGCTCCGTGCCATGACCTTTGCAGCTAATTTAGGGTCCCTCGTTCCTCCTTGCTCTTTGTCACATCCACTATTTGAATTAAGTTATGTAATACGAAACTTCTTGCTAGCCCCATAGAATTTGTAGAAGTCAGATATTCTTTCTTGTGAGAATTTCTCCAGCCTCTCCAGGTGGGTCTCTGAAGAGTCTTCTGGACTTATCTCACCAACCCTCTCATGGTTTCTCCCCACCCCTCTCTCTCCACCCCTCCCCTTATTTGTATGCGCCTGTGTGTATGTGTGCATGGGTGCAAGTACCTGTGGAGGCCAGAAGAGGGCGCTGGATTCCATAGAGCTGGAAATACAGGCAGACAAGCCTGGAAGAGCAACACATGTCCTTGACCACGGAGCCGTCTCCAGCCCCTCTTACTCTGCCTCTTCCTGAAGCTCCCACCCAGTTCTCTTCTTCACGTTAGGCTTTCTGTCTTAGTTAGGGTTTCTACTGCTGTGATGAAACACCATGACCAAAGAATCTTGGGGAGGGGAGAGTTTATTCAGCTCACACTTCCACAGCACTGTTCATCACTGAAGGAAGTCAGGTCAGGAACTCAAACAGGGCAGGAACCTGGAGGCAGGAGCTGATGCAGAGGGCATGGAGGGGTGCTGCTTTCTGGCTTGCTTCCCACGGCTTGCTCAACCCGTTTTCTTATAGAACCCAGGACTTCCAGCCCATGGATAGAGCCACCTACAATGGGCTGTGCCTTCTCCTATCAGTCACTAATTAAGAAAATACCCTATAGCTGGATCTTATGGAGACATTTTCTTTTTGTTGTTGAGACAGGATTTTACACTCTAGCCCAGGATGGCTTAGCACTTACTGTGTAGCCCAGACCGGCTTCAAACTCCTGACTCAGCCTCCTAAATGTTAGGATTACAGATGTGGCCTGCTGTACCCGACATGACATGACTTCATTGACTCTGTGTCCTATCCCACTACCTCCCCTCTCTCAGGCACTCACAAAGAGCTGGGGATACTTAGGGCCTCTTTGAAGAGCAGCCCCGGGCTCCTGTGATGATGATGTGTTATGTGAAGTGGTTTTGTAAAGGAACTCTTCCAACCAGAGCCAGAACAGAAAGAAGGAGAAGGCAGAGAGTCCTGTGAATATATGGCCAGGAGGCCTGTAGAAAATGATCTGGGACTGGGAAACTGAGCTGTGATTTACAAAGCTGGGGCAATAGTTTCAGTCCTGATGCTTCAAGGTCTTTGTAAGAAACATCCTAGACAGTTAGGTAGTTAAGCATTTAGAGAGTTAGGTCCTTAAAGGAGGACTTGTTACTCCCGCAAAACTAGGAAGATAGCAAGTGCATGGAAAGAACTTATGGGAGAGGCAAACTGAGATCATCACTCCGAGCTCAGTGCCAGCATGACCAAGTGTAGCCCAAATCTCTAGGTAAACAAAAGAGACCCAAGCAGGACGGAGGTGCATCGTACAAATAAAGAGAAATAGAGACCAGAGCTGGGGATTTGGCTCAGTTAGTAGAGTGCTTGTCCAGCAGATAGGAAGCCCTGGTTTTATTCCCAGCATTGTATAAAACTGGTGTGGTGGTGTGCCCTGTAATTTCAGCCCTGGAGAGGCGGAGGCTGAAGGATCAGAAGTTCAAGATCATTCCCAGTTACACTGCAAACTTGAGACCAGCCCGGGATAAGTGGAACCTTGTCTCAAACAATATCAAAATACCCCAAACCAGGTATTTCAGAAAACTGGGAGTGGAAGGTATTATGGCACTTTATGAATGAAAGAGAGAAAGAGGAGACGATAGAAGGAGGGGAGGGAAGAGGAAAGGAAGGTAGGAAAGAGAAAGAGAGAGGGGGAGGAGGAAGAGAGGTGGAGAGGCAGAGACAGGGAGGGAAGGGAAGGAGAGAGAGAAGGAGGAAGAGAGGGAAGACACGGTGCCAAGTTAATACCCAAAGTGCTATAATTCCTGCTGGAGATATTAGCATATCTGTGTCTTTTGCAGAACTATTCACAATAGTCAGAGACAAATCCTGTCTAGATAGATGTCCATCAATAGATGAGTGGATAAAGAATACATGGTACATCTGCACAATGGAATTCTGCTCAGCCCAAAGGAAAACAAAATCCTGACACTTGCAGAAAATGGGATGGAGCTGGAATTACTATATAAAGTGAAGACCCTCAGGTGCAGAATCTGTCTATTTGAGTTTTTATATGTATGGGGGTGGGGTCTAGGTCATGGAACTACAAAGGGGACTGCAAGAGAAGAAGGGTTCTCAAGGCAGAGGGATGAGGATATGGAATGCATGTGATGTTGACAGAAGAATGGGCATGTCTGCTGAAGAGAGGAAGGAGACCAGAGGAAGGGAGGAGAATGGGAAAGAAAGTAATGGTGGATCAAAGAAAACAAACTATGTTTGAAAATGCTACAACAAATCCTGTTCTTTGTATGCAAATTAAAAAGAAGTTTGATAAAGAAGTTATTTAGCAGAATTACTTATTTTCATGTATATGATGCCCTAATAGGTAGGCCAGTTTGAGAATATGATGGAAGCTGTGAGGTTCTTTTCCTTTGGGAAAAAAATGGCTACATAGGGCTGGGGACCTGACTCAGTAGACAAAGTGCTTGCCTTACAAACATGAGGATCTGAATTTGGATCCCTAGAACTCATATGTGTTGGTTAGGGTTCTCTAGAGTAATGGGACCTGTATAGAAAAGGGATTTACACTAATGACTTACAAGCTGTGGTCCAGTTGGTCCAACAATGGCTGCCTATGAACGGAAGGTTCAAGAATCCAGTATTTGTTTAGTTCATAAAACTGGATGTCCCAGCTAGTCCTCCGTATACACTGGAATCCCAAAGAAATAGACTCTTATGCCAGTGAGGGAACCGACTTGCTAGAAAGGTATCAGCAAGCAGGCAAAGAGCAAAGGCTTCCTTCTTCCATGTCCTTATATAGGCTTCCTGTAGAAGGAAGGTATGGCCCAGAGTAGAGGTGGATCTTCCCTGATTAGTAGTGAATCTTCCCACTTCTAATTAAGTAAGACCCCCACCCCTCGGGCTGCAAGTAAGCCCCTCCATTTGGGGGGTTTTAGTTAATTTCAGCTGTACTCAAGTTGACAATCAAGAATAGCCATCACACCATGTCAAAACTGGAGCTGGCGGTGTGTTCCCGTCTGTAACTCCAGTGCTAGGGAGGTGAAGACAGGTGCACCCTGAGAACTCCCCGGACAGCCAGTCTATTCGAATAGGTGAGCTCCAGGTTCAGTGAGAGGCTCTGTCTCAGAAAGTAAGGAATAGTATTGTCTCACCCCTTCCCTGACACACACACCTTTGTGTTGGCATGCACGTGGCGGTCAGAGGTCCAACGTTCACATCAGTTAATCCCACCTTATGCTTTGAGACAAGGTCTCTCACTGCAGCTGGAGCTCACTGATTTGAACAGATGGGCCAGCCAGGGAGCTTCTAACACTGAACTGTGATGCTGTATTTGTCTACCCAATGTAGGCACGTGTGGGCACACTTCAGGCACAGACAGGGTGAGACAACCTAAAAACCACCTGCATAGATGACTCTAAATAAATGCAGTTAAGTATCATTTATTTTTCAGTACTTGGGCTTACTATATTCTAGGCAAGAGCTCCATCACTTAGCCACGCCCCCAACCCCTTACTGGGAGGATTCCAGGTAAAAGTTCTATCACTGAGACATGCTTCCAGCCTCTCGTTAGTGTGTTCATGCAAGTTTTCTACCTCTTAGACCCCCTTTTTTTAATTTTTGAGACTGTAATTCCTTATGTAGCCAGGCTGGCCCTTTCCTCGCTCTGTAGCCCAGACAGACCATGAACTTGTGATTGATTCTCCTGCCTCAGTATCCTTAGTAACTGGGATTACAGATTTGATCAAAAGACTTGGCTTGTTGAATGTCTTAATGACCAACTTTTTTTCTTTTGTTTGTTTGTTTTTTCTAGACAGGGTTTCTCTGTAGCTTTGGAGTCTGTCCTGGGAACTAACTCTTGTAGACCAGGCTGGCCTCGAACTCACAGAGATCCACCTGCCTCTGCCTCCAGAGTGCTGGGATTAAAGGCATGTGCCACCACCACCAGGCTTTAATACCAACTTATTATGGTTAGTGGGAGCCCTGGGACTAGACTAGGCTCCCCTGCTCCTAGTTCAGACCCCTCTCCCCGTATCTGTCAGCCTTTGTTTATGGCATAGGGGATGTGAAAAAGTTACATCCTGGAATCCCTTGACCCAAAGGGCAAATGACCTTACGATTTGGAGGTTCTATTTTGAGACCAGTTAAAAGAGAACGATTTCAGTCTGTGCCTGTTTGTCATTCATAAGGTCTGGGATGTCCCTGGGCAACTCGAGGCTCACGCTCAGCAGTGTCGACAAGATGACACGCGATATGCCGAAAGGTAGACGTTAAAGACCTTTGACGGCATCACAGGAGTCTAATGTGGCCTCCCAAGAGTGAGAAGAACGCGAACAAATGAGCACTGAAGATCAAACGTCAGCCTGCGACACAAGAGAAGACCGTGACGGGACAACAAGGGGACTCCTTGGAGGAAGAAGGAGAGCAGTCAGGATCAGTTCTCTGAGCGAGGGATGTAACTGATCTCCGAAATAAACAGATGGATGATCACAGCCTAATTTAGGCACTGCGTAGAGACGACTGCGGCTGGGACTCGGGGGTTTTCTTCTATACGTAGTTCATAGTTTTGCCGGGATAGAAATAGACTCCATTGAGATGCGAGGCTGGAAGGGAAGGCAAAGGTGGCACGGTCCAGCTTCTTCACTTTCTCTGGAGCCCAGGGAAATGGACTGTCCAAGGCGGTGCTGTTGGTACCAGTTTGGATGGGCTTGCGAATCTCTTTCACCCAATTGCCTGCTACGTCTGTAGATAATAGATTTGACGGCGAAATGCTGTCGATTTGATGAAAACCAGCATCCGCTGGAAGCTCTATGTGTGCCAGTGAGTGGTTGTCTTGATTATGCCAGCCCATGTGGGAAGGCCTTGTCTTGACTGCGGGAAGGATCGTTTTCCAGACGGGACTTCCTAACTACTGAAGAAAAGGAGATGGGGGGCACCCTGTGTGCCCTGCTCTCTCCTTCTGAGGGCAGACATAACTGGACCAGCTGCTGCAAGCTCTGGCCACTGTGACTTCCCTTCTGGGATGCACTGTGTGCTAAATAAACCCTTTCTTCCTGTCAGACTATGTTATCACAGCAATAGGAAAGTAAACCAAGATTCTGGACATCATGCACATGAACTCGGTGGTTGAATCTAAAGGTGTTGAGTGGAACCCAGCTGATTCTTTTTAGCAAGCTGTCTATCAGATAGGCAGAGAGTCATGGGCAAATATAGAGACGGCAGCCTAAGAAGGGCATCCTGAAAGCGTTTCCAGGCTGCTAAACAGTATGGATCAATAGCCACTTGCCAATCCCAGGGCAGGTGATGAAGCAGGGGAATTGTATTGTAGGTTGGTCCTTGTTTATACCAGTTCTAGGGAATGGTCACCTCTGCAGTTGAGAACTCTTTGGGGCTGAAGAGATGCCTCAGCAGTTAAGTTCAGTTCAGTTCTCAGTACCTACATTGGGTGGCTACATGTGCGCGCGCGCACACACACACACTTTAAAAAATGAACTCTTAGTTTTCCCCTTTATCAATGGCTATGAAGGGCTTAGGCATGGAGGTGCATGAGCTGGGAGGTGGCCTGAACCACATCTATTAGCCATGGGCTCTCAAGTATGTCTTCATCTACAGATACTAGGTTTTGGAAGGCTCTGTTTCAGTTTTGTTGATTGCCACTTAACAAAGGGGACACATTCTGGAAGATGGATTGTTAGAAGATGTTTGTCATATTGCGAACATTCTAAACTTTACTTGCCAAAATAAGGTAGTTTTAATGTCACTATGTGACATAATCTGAAGAGACCACTGTTCTTTCCTCCTTTCATTTCTTTCTTTTTTTTTTAGTGCTAGGGATTGCATGTACAAGGGGAAGCTCTACTGCTGAACCACGTTCCCAGCATCTCACCTGGGCACTCTAGGCGAGCATTCTACTGCTGAGATACCTCAGCTTCTCCCTTGGAGATTCTAGATAGATGCTCTAGCCCTGAAACTCATCTCCAACCTGAGACCACTATTTTATATTCATTCTGCTCTCAGTTAGTATCTTCTTTATTTTGTTGTCATGTGACACTTTTTTCTCTGGTCATAAGTAGATACCATCTTGAACTTGCTCACACCTCTGTAGCCAAGACAAGTAGATCAAAACAACACAGCAATCTAGAGAGTGGTTTGTAGGTCTTTGATACTGGTAATGGAGCAATTGCTACTCCCTAAAGAGGGCCTAGAGACCCTCACCTAGGGTTCCATTCATTACACTCTCTCTCAACCGCAAATTATCTTGGGAGATGCCAGAGTATATAAGAGTAGACAACTAATTGAAAACTCCATGTTGTGGCCTTTATGAAATCACCACACATGGCAGGTTGGGACTTGGTGATGATAAAGCCATCTGTGGGTCACTCACACCCCTGTAAGTGACCCCTCACTGATGCTCTCTAAAAAGAGAACCTGGGTCCCAGCATCGACACTGGATTGTTCACAATTGCCTTTAACTACAGCACCAGGAGGTCTGAGGGCACACACACACACACACGCACACACACACCAACCTAAAATATCTTCACATATCTTAACCCATTCTTGCTCTTTCAAAGAGCTTCTACCATGATGCATCTTTATGACTTGTAGCCAACCCTATTACCTATGAAAACAATAAAGTCAACAAAAAGCCCACAACCACCTATGTTGTAGTTGTAAGCAGGCAACTGCTTGAATCTGGTTAAGACTTGCACATTTTTTTTTCCTCTAGTCATTTGTAATCACAGTGGAGAAAAGGAACATTATCTACCAAATAGAAGGCTGCAGCTTGCAGGAAGCGGAGCATGCAAAAGATTTGTGCTGTGATGTAGAGATTAGGAGAAACAGCCCTTGCGTATTAATAAATGGAATACAAATACAGTCCATTCAAGTGTGACTTCAGTGCAACTTCAAAGGATTTGCTACTTGGGGGGAATTACGTGTTCTCTAAGAAATACAGAATAACAGTGTGTGTGTGTGTGTGTGTGTGTGTGTGTGTGTGTGTGTATGTGTGTGTGTGCACGTGCATGTGTACTACTGCAGCAGTGATTCAGTCATGTCAAAGGCTTTGCAACTCCACGATGATGCAGAGTTTATGGCCACTGAAATACTCCCACGGTACTTCTCTAATTGTCATTCCCTCCACTCCATCAAGGTCAAACTCCAAATACTGACCCCATGACATCATTCAAAACCAAGCCATCCATTCCTGGGTTCTCACTTAAAACTCTACTCCACTTTTTGTTTACGTGGTGCTGCATGCCAGTACTCCCCACTGTCAAGGCTCCCCTGGCTTTTCTCTCCAGCTTCTATCCCGCTGCGCTACCCTTTGAACCTATGGACAAACTCCATTTTCTCTACTTCATCTTTTGGGGAAATGAGTCTCTTTTGCATTTGTGTGTGTGTGTGTGTGTGTGTGTGTGTGTGTGTGTGTGTGTGTGTGGTGTGTACATGCGCTTGTGGGGGGCACTGAACAACCTTGGCTTAATTTCTTAGGGTACTGTCCACTTTGAATCCACCCCCTCATGAGACAGGGAATCTCACTGGCTTAGGACTCATCTGAGTGAGCCCTAGGGACTTGTCTGTTTTTTCCTCCCCTTAGCTGGGGATGACAAGCATGTACCAGCATGTACTGCATTTGTATATGGGTCCCAGGGATCAGATTCAGGTTTTCAACAAGCACTTCATTGACTGAGGCATCTCCCCAGGCTACATCAGGATTTCTTAACCTTAGCTATTTTAAATGATGGTTCTCTTAAGAAAGACAAAAGATAAGCACTGTTTACAAAGTAAAAGAAATCCTTGTACCCTATTGGTGGAAATGACAAATTAGTACAATCATTATGGGAAAACAACACGGAGGTTCTCACAAAATGAAAATTAAATTATAGGCACTACCAATGCTTAGGCAAACACCATTATGGTGTTTGATTATGAAACATTCCCCCATAGGTTAATAATCTTGAATTCTTGTTCTCCAGTAGTGGCGCTGTTTGGAGAATTTATGGAACCTCTACTAGATGGAGCCTTCGTGGAGGAAGTATGACAGTGCAAGTTGAGTAAATTCGAGAGAACTCCCCCTTTGATAAACCAGTTATTTCCTCAGGATTCAGAGCGTGAATTTGCAGGGTACCCTCTTTCCAGCCCCTGTATACTGCATTCCAGTAGCTTCTTTGGGCTGGAGACGGTGCCCATTTACCACTGACTCTGGCTTGCTCATCTGGGAGGATTTCTCTCTCTGACTGCGGCTCATCATTACTAGATTGACCTCTCTTTAAGAGCGTTTCTACTTCAATCGTGCAGAGCTGTGTTTAAAAGGGGTTAAGGGAGGTCCTTTAAATGGACAGAACTTATGGAGCTTATAATAACTGCAGGTTAAGAAAGCTAACACTATGCTTTAGGGAGTTTCTTTTCCTTTTTACATTTATGTGTGTGTACGGGGTGTGGGTGTGTACCAGGGCACTTGTGTGGAGTCCGAGGACCCCTTACACAGTCAGTTCTCTCCTTCCATTACGTGTATTCCAGGGATAAAACACAGGTTATTTGACTTGATGGCAAGTGCTTTTACACCCTGAGCCATCTCCAAGGCCCATACTACACATTTTAATCGTTTGTTATTGGGGGAAACTTTGAGATGGCGTATCTGAGTAAACAGTTCAAAGTTCTTAGAAAGGATTATAATCGCGTTAGACTCTTTGATACTTATCATGATTCTTTTAAAAAAAATCCCTTAAAATTTTTTTGTGTGTTATATGTCCACACACTTTCAAATATGTGTCCATGTACCCAAGGAGGCCAGAGGCATTGGGTCCCCTGAAGCTGGAATGACAGGTGGTTGTGAGCTACCTGACGTGAGTACAGGGAATTGAATTTAAGGGGTGAGCTGCCTCTTCAGCCAGTAAGATGCTGTCTACCCTCTACCTTTATCCTGCCTTACTCAGCTGTGGAAGGTTCCTGATACAGATTTGTCTGTTTTGAATGTAAAATTACCCCTGCACCCCATGCTCATGTGTTAAGAGACCCATTGCAAGGTCATGGGATTATTGAGAAGTGATTGGATCATGAGTTTCTGACTTATTCAACAGTTAGGCTTATTGATGGAATTGTAATTTGATGGTCTTGTTGAGAGGTGGTGACAACTTTCAGAAGTAGCTCCTGAGAGGTCACTAGAGCTGTGTCCTCATTCTGGGCTCTTAACCTTTTGTCTTAGGGTTTCTATTGCTGTGAAGAGACACCGTGACCACGGCAACTCGGATAAAGGGAAGCATTTAACTGGGGCTGGCTTACAGTTCAGAGGTTAGTATATTATTGTTATGGTGGGAAGCATGGTGGTGCACAGACAAACATGATGCTGGAGAAGGAGCTGAGAGTTCTACATCTTGGTCCACAGGAAGCAGGAAGAGACTGAGATGCACTTCCTCCATCAAAGCCACACCGACTCCAACAAGGTCACACCTCTTAATAGTGTCACTCCCTATGGGCCCATGGGGACCATTTTTATTCAGACTACAGTACTTTTACTTAACTGCTTCCTAGCTGTCCTGATGTGAGCACTTCTGGCCCACCATACCCTTCGGTCACAGTGTTCTTCCTCATCTCAGGCCCTAGGTGATACTTCCAGCTGCCCATTAGCAGCTGAACATCAGCCTCGGACACTATAAGCCTAAATCAATATTTCCTCCTTTACGATGTTGTTTTTTCAACTATATGGGCATAGACGCAAGAAGTAAACATACCTATCTCATTAGGTTGAATAAATGACAGAGAGAAATCCTTTGTTCAGAGTACAGACTCAGGATGATGAGTTTGTCCTGTTTTGGAGCTTTGAAAGAATCCTGTTCACTTATTCATTGATTTAGTTTATTTTCTATTTATTTGGTGTATATAGGAGAGTATATGTGTGTTCGTGACGGGCACTGGGGAATGGCTTATCTGGCAAAGTGCTTGCCAGACATGTACAAGAACATGAATTTGATTCACAGAATCCACATTAAAAAAAGAATAGGCTACGTATGGTGTTATATACTTGTAACGTCAGTGCTGGGAAGGTGGAGACAGGCAGATTCCTGGGGCTCACTAACCAAGTGACCTAGCCTCTTGGTAAACTTCTGCAAGTAGAGATCCTGTTTTAAGAAAGGAAGAGAGAAAGAATAGTATCTGAAAACTGATATCCAAAGTTGGTCTCTAGCCTCCACGAACATACAAATGTGCATATATACCTGCACATTCCTGTGAATGGGAATGCACCAGATGAAGGGGAACACACCAGATGAAGTAATCCCACACAAGCTCCAAATAGGGTATAATAAGGGGTTCTTTATTTAAAGGGGAACTCACAGATCACAATGGGAACAGGAAGGGCCACACTTGGTCCAGGAATGCCCAACCTGGTCCAGCGTCTCAAAGGCCATTGGCTGAAGGAGGTTCCCTAGTCATTCTTGGACTCTCTCTCTCTCTCTCTCTCTCTCTTTCTCTCTCTCTCTCTCGCACGCACGCACGCACGCACACACACACACACACACACACACACACAGAAACATGCACACACTGAATTTTATGTTTAGGCTTAAATTTATTCCCTAAGATAACTCACATAATTATTTTAAAATCTTCAAAAGTTTGGGATCTAATAATTCTTGATCTTAACTATTTGGGATAAAATATGATCAAATCTACATTAAAAGGGGGAAAAACAAAAATGAGGAGTTGGAGAGATGGCTCAGTGGTTAAGAGCATTTGTTGCTTTTGCAGAGAACCCAAGTTAAGTTCCCAGCACACATGTTAGTCAGCCCACAACCACTTTTAACTCAGCTCCAGGGGATCCAATGCCCTCTTCTGGCGTCTGCAGGTACCTGTACTCATTTGCACATATGCACACATGAATACACACACACACACACACACACACACACACAAAATTAAAGAAATAAAAAATACCCAGGGTGATTCTATAACCTCTTTAGGGGTTAGGTATCTACCTTCAAAACCCTTTAAACATAGATTTTTCTGTGATGTAAGGTCATCTTGTTCTTAGAGTTTAAAAAATTACAGCCACTTACTATTGCCTATAAAATATTGCTTCATTAACTTGAAGACTGTAATTAACTACATCTCAGCCTTCTGTCTCCAGGCAAATATCCATAATTTCTTTAGTCTTTCCTCACAGTCTGCTTCCAACCTGTTAATCATTTTTCTTGCCCTATCCACATTGTCAGTAGAAGGGGAAAACACCCTTTAAATAAAAGTTAATCACACATGGCCTTCTGTTCAGGAGTTTATAGGTATTTCTACATAAAACGAAACCACATCCTCTCACGCCAGTGTTTTAAAAAAGCAAAAGAAAGAGAATGAGGGGAAAGAGAGGGAGGGAGGGAAAAGGAATGAAGAAATGGAGAAAAAAATCAGGAAGAAATGGAAAGAGATGAGAGGAAGCCAAGTAAGTATAGAAGAAAGAAAAAGAAAGAGAAAAAGAAAGTGTGGGTGTGTTTGGGTGCATAGAACAAAGGAGACTTAAAAAGAAACAAAACTTTTATTGTCTAACTGTAGCTCAGGCTAGCCTCAAGCTGGATATCCTCCTGCCTCAGTCTCAGGAGAACTGGGATGACAGGTGTGTGCCACTACAGCTGGTAGCTTTGGCACAGATCTGGATCCTAATTGCTGGAACATGTGGGCATAGTCAGTTGATGGTAATTACTTTAAAGACTGGACCCAGGAAAATGTTAATATTGTTTAAGCAAAAATATTTCCCCTCTGTCTGGTGAATGACTCTGGGTACATGCAACAGCAAGGCACAACAATGAATTCCTGTGACTGTCTCTATAGGGACAATTTTTGCCTAAACAAATCTGATCCCAGAGAGAGCATAGGTCATCCATTTTGCTGAATATCTAATAAGCAGAAGGTAGCAGGATTTCACAGACAAGACAAGGCCACCCACTCTTTAAGCCAAGCATCAATTCAGCCTGGGGCTCACGTGATTACTTATGCCTCTCATTTGGGCTTGTTAAGTAATTACTACGTAAATTATTAGGATAATGTAATATGCATGACTTTAAGGAATGACAAATTGTAGCTAACTTTCTTAATTTGTTGCCATAGTGACATTTCAAGAAATTCTAAATCGCTCCTTTCCTACGTATAAATTACTGCCACCCTGCTCTGTGTTTAGATTTGATTGGTGAGACTGTAATTGTACCATAGTGAAATGACTCCATTTCGAGTACTGAGAGATTTGTTTTGGATTCTTCTATATTCAATGGATGTCAAAGGACTGGATCAGAGAATATACAGAACTTGAAAGACAATTCAGAGCTGTGGGCTTGGTTCAGCAATAGAACCCCTGCTGAATCAGGAATCCCCTAATGAGGACAAAGGAATGTGGCTTATCAGTGGAGTACCCAGATGGACTCCCTCTGTGAGGGGCTGGGGCATGGCTCAGTGGTAGAGCCCCTGCCTAGAATCCCCCAGTGAGGGGCTGGGGTGTGGTTCAGTGGTAGAGCCCCTGCCTAGAATCCCCCAGTGAGGGGCTGGGGTGTGGCTCAGTGGCATACTGCCTGCTAGTATGTGAAGGCCCTAGCTTCAATCAATACTCAAAAAAGAATCAAATTAGTCAACCATTTTTTTTCTACCATTATCTTAGAATTCCATTCTTAGCATTTACTAACTACTACCAAAATGCTGTTGTGGGAAGTAGTCATCTTTGGCTCCTATCAAAACTGAAGAAAGACTTTTTAAAAATTTTGGGCTGGAGAGATGGCTCAGTGGTTAAGAGCACTGCCTGTTCTTTCAAAGGTCCTGAGTTCAATTCCCAGCAACCACATGGTGGCTCACAACCATCTGTAATGAGGTCTGGTGCCTTCTTCTGGCCTACAGACATACACACAGACAGAATATTGTATACATCATAAATAAATAAATATTTAAAAAAATTTTTTACTGTTTTTATTGAGCTATATATTTTTCTCTGCTCTCTGTCCTTCCTCTCCCGTCCCCTTCTGCCCTTTCCCATGGTCCCCATGCTCCCCATGCTCCCATTTTACTCAGGAGAGCTTGTATTTTTCTATGTCCCATGTAGATTAGACCCATGTATGTGTCTTTTAGGGTTCTCTTTGTTGTCTAGGTTCCCTGGAACTGTGAATTGTAGGCTGGAATTGTGAATTGTAGGCTGGGTTTTCTTTCTTTTATGTCTAAAAGCCACTTATGAGTGAGTACATATGATGTTTGTCTTTCTGGGTCTGGGTTACCTCACTCAGTATGATGTTTTCTAGATCCATCCATTTGTCCGCAAATTTCAAGGTGTCATTGTTTTTTCCTACTGTGTAGTATTTCATTGTGTAAATGTACCACATAACACTAAGAATACAGAATAAAGAAAGAATATTAAGAGCTGCAAAGGAAAAAGGCCAAGTAACATATAAAGGTAGACCTATCAGAATTACACCTGACTTCTCAGTGGAGACAATGAAAGCCAGAAGGTCATGGTCAAGCGTTATGCAGACTTAAGAGACCACGGATGCCAGCCCAGACTACTATACCCAGCAAAACTTTTAACCACCATAGATGGACTAAACAAGATATTCTGTGACAGAACCAGACTTAACCAATACCTAGCCACAAACCCAGCCCTACACAAAGTACTAGAAGGAAAATTCCAACCCTAGGACATTGGCTACATCCACAAAACACAGACAATAGATGATTTCACACCAGCAAATCCTAAAGAAAGGGGAAAAACACACAATAACATCACCAACAATGAAAACCAAAGAAAGACTTTCTATACTGCATCCAATTCTGTCTTAAGGAAAGATTCTAATATCCTTTCTTGTTTGCCATTGATATTAAAGAATATAGTAGTTACATCTTACGTTTGTGGTTGGAGGGAAAATGTGCTAGAAAACAAAAGAATGAATTAGAATGATGCCTTTTATCTTCCTGTATATGATGATGATTTTACATGTATGTGTGTATGGATGTACATGTATGAAAATGGAGTCCCAGGCTGATGTTTAGTCATTGAGGTAGAGCCTTTTAGTCAGACTCAGAGCTCACTAATATGGCTTGTCTCCCTATCCAACTTGCTTTGGGGATCTCTTGTCTCTGCCCTCTGAGGGTGAAATCACAGGTGGGCCCACATGGCCACCCCACGTTTACATGGGTTCCCAGGAATCCAAATTCTTGGCTTTCGTACTTGCATGGCAAGCACATTGACTTCAAATCCACCTTGCTAACCCCAAGACACATCTTCATCTTCACACTTCTTGGCATCCATTTTCTACCAGTTGTGA
The DNA here is from genome assembly GCA_004026605.1 of Ondatra zibethicus. Classification (NCBI taxonomy): domain Eukaryota; kingdom Metazoa; phylum Chordata; class Mammalia; order Rodentia; family Cricetidae; genus Ondatra; species Ondatra zibethicus. Next base: position 192,631 of record PVIU01001715.1, read on the forward strand.
CAAGATGGACTAATGTGAAGATGTAAACAAAACCATGTAGTCACACCCACAACACCAATTTGTGCTTTCAAAACTCAACACAGAAGGCGTTGTAAGCAGTCGACCTTGGGGCAAAATATATTAAGTAATACAAATAGACATTCTATTTTGGCAACGAATGCAATATTCAACAGCATCAAACTATATGAAAATCACAGCTATTAAAACTAGAAAAATGACTGGGGAGATGGCTTGATAGGAGTACTTGCAGTGCAAGCAAGAGGATGTAACCCTCTCCTTACTTATATAAAATCATGGCTGCAACTGTAACCCCAGCACCATGGTGAGCAGAATCAGGAGGATGGCTCGATCTTGCTGACACACAGTCTAACTCCAGGTTCAGAGAGAGATTCTGACTTAAAGAAATAAAGTGGAGCATGATAGACCAGGTTGTTCAACTTCCTTCCGTGGCTTCCATGTGTGTGCATAAGCATGAATACCTGTATACATACATGCACATATGTCACAGAAACACACAGAAAAGGTACCAGCAAAACAGTTAGTATGGGAGATGATCTAGTTCCCCATACATCTTTGTGTTCTAGTGATTAAATGTCCAAGTGCTAAAATAATGAAGGGGGTTAGAGAGATGGCACAGTGGTTATGAAAACATATTGCTCTTGCAGAGGACCTGAGTTCAGAGACTAGAATTTATGTTGTGACCCTCACAAGCTTTGGGGGATCTGATGCCACCTTTTGTCCTCTGTGTGTACCTGCATACATGTGCACACACACATGTCTACACAGACACATCGGTAAAAATAAAACAATTAAGAGTGGATTATTGCCCTCTATCTCATCTCCTCTAGCCTAGCTTTATGAACTTTTCAGTCTAGAGAATTCAGTTCCTTATTAAACATCTATCAAAAGAGTTGGCCATATACCAGGCCTTGTGGGAAACCATAATAAATTTCCAAATGGCAGAAATTGCAGGGTTCATATTTTCTGATCACAAAGAAAAACAGTCATAATGATGCTAAGTGTTTAAAATACCCACTTGCTTAGAAATTAAAACAAAAACAATAATAAGTTTTTTGAGTCTGCGAGGAAATAAGATTCATAATTATAGGGCGTTTAAAACATCCCAACAGTGAAACAGTACTTACTAAGTCTTACGGAATGCAGTTAAAGGAGAAGGGAGGGATAAATGTGCACTTGTGCACACTCAAGTTTTTAAATAAGAAAGTATGTAAATAAACAAATATTCAGCTCAAGAATCCAGGCACCAGGGTTAGGGCTGGGGGGATCTTAGAAGTAAAGAAGTGAAGACTGAACCAGAATTTACCTGTCTTTTATAATTGGCCTTGAATGCCTGCAAGTGGTGAAAAGAGGGGAGCTGGGGAACAATGGCTGCTTATGTAAAAGCATCCTGTCATGGGACCAGGGAGATGCCTCGGCTGGTAACATCCTTGCCACATAAGCACAAGGATCTGAGTTCAAAAGCATGGTGCTGGTACCTGCTCAGCATCGGGGACAGGCTTCACATGGCAGCAAGGACAAGCAATCTTCTAGAGAAGCATAAAATGTGTGTGTGTGTGTGTGTGTGTGTGTGTGAGTGTGTGAGTGTGTGAGCACGTGTGTCCTTGTGTGCGCACACAAGTGTGTTCCTGTGCATGTGTGTGCGTGCTCATGTGTGTACTTGTGTGTATGTTTGCATGTGTGTGCACACAATTGTGTTCGTGTGCTTGTGTGTGCATGCACGCATGCATGTGTGCACATGTGTGTGCGCATGTAGGGGACAGAGAGGCTCCTGTAAAAGTTCAGTCATCTCTGGAAGGAAGGTATTCATCTGTTCATGAGGACCCTTCCAACGTGAGATGTGACTCAAACAATTCCCCAAAGGCTCTACCTCCTAAGACCCCTCATTGAAGAATTAAATTTGGGGTGGGGGCAACAGTAAGCTATAACATGGGATTTTTCATGTGCACGTTTGTGTGTGTATTCAGGTGTGTTTGTACATGTGTGTGCATGTGGAGGCTAGAGGTCAACCTCAGGAGCCTGGAGCTCACCCATTAGACCAGGCTCACTGGCTAGTGAGCCCCAGGGGTCCTCTAACTCTGCCTCTTCAGGTGAACCCCACTATGAACAACATCTGTGGATACTGAGGGGGGTCTTAACTCCTGTCCTCATAGTTTCACAGCAAACACTCTATCAACTGCCCCCCTCCAGTTCCTGGTAGCAGGGGATAGAGGACCTTTCTTCAGTGAAAAATTTAATACATCAGATCATGAATATCCCAAACTTATCCATGAAGAGGAGTGAGAAATAACAGCAAAAATATTAAGGAGAAAATGGTATTAGTACTACCTTATTAAAATAACTTAAGGAAGGGCCAGTGTGATTGACTGGTGAATAAGGATGCTCTCTGCCAAGCCATGGACCCATATGGTAGGTGGGAGAGAACTGGCTCCCACAAGTTCTCCACTGACCTCCACATGTGAACCATGGTCAGAGCCCTCAAATAAATAATCAGTTAAAATATAAACTTTTTAAAAGTCAGATGTGGTGAAAGTCACCTGAAATAACAGGTGCTTAGGAAGCTGAGGGAAGAAAATCGCCATTTCAAGGCTGCTGTGGGCTACAGCGAGTTCAAGGCAAGCCTGGGTAACTACAGGAGGCCCCTGTTTCAAAATAAAATTCAAATGAGAGGGCTGGGGATGCAGCTTAATTATAAAGTGCTTGCTTTGTGTGTGCCGGTCCCTAGCACTGCAAAAAGTGACTTTCAAATACATAAGAGGGGCAGGAGGGATGGGTCAGAGATTAGGAGGGCTTGCCATTATTGCAGAGACTGGAGTTCGAGTCCCAGACCCCACACTGAGCAGCTCACAGATGCTTAAAACTTCAGCTCCAGGGAATCCAATGCCTTCTTCTGGCCTCCAGGGGCACTGCACTCACACGTACAAACATGCGCGCATGCGCGCGCGCACACACACACATACACACAATTTTAAGAAATAACATTAAAAAATTAAAAACACATAAGAAATAGAACACGTTGAGGGGGATGTGTAAAATAACAGAGTAGATAACTTTTAGAAACTGAGGCTGCCAAGATGGCTCCGAATATAAAGTGATTGCCATTCAAGCTCGGCAGCAAAACTCACAAGGTAGAAAGGGAGAAGAGACCGACTCCACAAAGTTATCCTCTGATACACACATACACATGGACACATGCATGGACACACACACACACGCACGCATGTACTGAGGCAAATGGAAACTTGTACCCTCATACAATAATTTAAAATATTTCAATCCACTGAGAAAACAAATGATTGGAAGAGGTAAAGCAACCCAAAAGATAACTTTTTTATCTTATGGAATGTATAAAGAAATAAATTCTAGAGTATAATCCTGAGCTGCGAATGAAGAGATTGAAGTTCTCCTCCAAGTAGCTGATGGGAATATGAATTGATTCCAATTCTGAAAAGCTTTGCGGCAATATACATGATGGTCTTTTAAATTGTTTATGTCTTTGACACAGTGATTTAATGCTGAAGAATCTGTCTTGCAAAAATAATCAGAGAGGTGGACAAAGATGTATGAATAAGGCTATTCATATTTCTCTATTATTAATAAGCCAGTAGAGAAAATTAGAGAGTGTGTTCAACAATAGAAGAATGGTTGGTTAAGTCAAGGCGTGCTCATACAATGGATTATCATACAGCCACTGGAAACCAGGTTTTTAACCACTAAGAATAAGGAAGGAAATTGATCTCAATAAAACAGTATGTTCTAGGACTAGAGATGTAGCTCAGCAATAGAGAACCCATTTAGAATCCCCCAGTGAGGGTCTGGGGTGTGGCTCAGTGGTAGAGCCCCTGCCTATAATCCCCCAGTGAGGGGCTGGGGTGTGGCTCAGTGGGAGAGTCCCTGCCTAGAATCCCCCAGTGAGGGCCTGGGGTGTGGCTCAGTGGTAGAGCACCTGCCTAGAATCCCCAGTAAGGGGCTGGGGTGTGACTCAGTGGTAGAGCATCTGCCTAGAATCCCCCAGTGAGGGGCTGGGGTGTGGCTCAATGGTAGAGCACCTGCCTAGAATCCCCCAGTGAGGGGCTGGGGGTGTGGCTCAGTGGTAGAGCACCTGCCTAGAATCCCCCAGTGAGGGGCTGGGGTGTGGCTCAGCAGTAAGGTCTAGCTCATGCTGTATTGCTTCCCTGGTGTACCTCAGGTCCTGGATTCAGTGCCCAGTGCTGCAGGAATAAATTGTATAATAATGACAACAACAGCAGCAACAACAACAGTTTATGAAAACCAGAGGGCATACGATGGCAAATCTCTTATTCAGAACCACTTCACCTCACACACGTGCTACTGGTCAGAACGATCATGCCTCCAGATAAAATTTGTATGTTGAAATTTAATTCTCTATGCAATGATATCAAGAGGCAGTTCCTTTAGGGGATGACTCGATCCTGGCGGCTCTACCCTCACCATTGGGCTAGTGTTCTTGGAGGATGTCCATGGGGCCTGCTCTACAGTGAGGATGAATGCGGTAGGAAGAAATGCTCAACGCAGCATGGTGTGGCCCCGCTGGTTCAGAAACCAAACCTGCTTGGTGCTGTGGTCTTGGACTTCTCAGCTTCCAAAACCATGAACAGAAATCAACAAATGTCTGCTGTTTGTCACAGACTGGTTTAATGTAATTTATATAGCCCCCCGCCCCTCCCCCTTTCCAGGAACACTGGGATTACAGACTTGGTGGTACTTCTCAAGGTTTTAAATGTGTTCTTGGGATTCAAATGTAGGTCCTCATTCATGCAAGGCAAGGACTGAGCCATCTTCCCAGGCCAGGCTGTTTTCCTAAGGCACTCTTCACAGGGTGACGAGCAAGGAAAGAATCTCCCCTATTTTGTATATGGTTCAGAGAGGGTGACTTGCTAGCTCTGAGACACCCAGTGGGTGGGTGACAGAGTAAGAACCTGTGAGCCACCAGACGCTCAACTTGATGACTTCCCACACAGCCTTAACTTCTGCTCAATTATTCTTTCAGCAGCCGTGGGGAGGTGATAGCAGCATGTATGACTCAGCCTATTGGTCAGGAGGGAAATTATTAGCTCAGTTAAAGAGAAAAGATGGCTCGATGAGCAGTTTAATACTAGAGATAAAGAAAGTGTTTCCAGCCGGGTCTGCAGAACACATGGTTTTGGAAGCAACCGCAGCATCGATTTCACCAGTCATTTGTAAAGGTGGGATCAATTTCAACCTTGACTCCCAGTCACTTCAGTTTATAAAAACAAAGTGAAAAGCTCAGAGTTGGCGAGTCTAGAGCAGGGAAGTGAAGCAGCTCCTCACAGCTGCAAAATTGAGTCTTCCTGACCTTGGGGCAGTGAAGGGACACCGTAGCCAGAGAAGGGAAAATGAAGGAGGAAGTGGAGCCTTGCCTTGGGTCACAAGTAATCTTTCTTTTACCAGTCTTTCCTCTCTCTCCTGGCCCCTGTCCTTCCTTCATGTCATTTCCTCTCTCTTTCTCCTCTCCCCCTTTCCATTTCCCCTGCCCCCCTCGCTAAGTCTCCTTGCCTTCCTCCTCCAGTACTGTCTGTCTCCTCCCTCTCCCTCTATCCTCCCTCAGCCTGTCCCTTTATAGCTCCCGATTAGCTAGCTTAAGATCCTGTTCCATTCACCAATGCAAAAATCAGAACAAAAGCCGTAAACCCCAAACACCAAAGCCCGGTGACTTCTCAGGCCATAACTCCTGGAAGAACTTAGATGCTGTAACTGAAAAAAGCTGTCTTGGTGGTTTAAAAGACATGTCTGATAATTTCGTGGTGTGCTTTCTCTCATGGGAAGGGGCTCATACCATCCCTTCCACTTAAACCTAGGTACATGTCTGCGGTCACATGGTGAGCAGAATGTTGCAGAGGGAGGCAGCGTCATTAAAATAATGAGGAGAGGGAGGGGGAGGGGAAGTAGGTTGAGTAGAGAATAGGCCAAATGTGTTGTGCCTTATTCTCTTGGGACATTTTTTTTTGGGGGGGATAATCATGTCCTTATTTGTCAGGGAAGATAGTGGTTTACTGAAAGTTTCTACGACAGAGAGATCATAATAAGAGAGAGAGAGAGGGAGAGAGAGAGAGAGAGAGGGAGAGAGAGCCTGAGAAGGCAAGAGAGACACCCAGAGAGAAACAGAGACAGTGACAGAGGCAGAGACAGACTGATTTTGAACTCTTCCTGACTCAAGTGAGTAGGCAGACAGAGAGGCAATAGCATAGTTAAGGCTTAGAGGGCAGTTCAGGTCCTAGAATCAGAAAGGGCCTGTATGCTAAGGTCACTAAAGAGAGGAGTCAGAGTCCCATGTGGCAGGGGAGGAAGCCTCTTCGACAGCTGAGAAAAAGCTTGCAGCCTGACTCTAGGATTCCTGAGCAGGGGAAGGGGCGGAGAACAGGATATGTAGGTTTGATTTAAATTCACTTTCCAGGTGAGAGATTCTGGCATTCTGTTAGCTAAGGCATTCTCCGTGCCCACGGGTACCTGTGACAAGGGAGAGGAGGCTGCTAGAGACATCGCGGCCTGAGCAGAGGCCAGGCTCGAATGCTACCTTCTTACAGTGGCCGCACTGAATACATCTGTTTTTTTTTCTGCCTTTTACAGTTTGTTTCAGTTGGCTTTTGGAGGATGGGTTGCTGGACTTGGTTTCTTGGGGTACAGGCTGTGATCCCAAGTTTAGTGACAAGATCAGTTCTTTGCAAGTGTGCTATCTGCAATACACTGAGCAGTGGAGCGCCAGTGTATCTTCTCTGGAGAGTCTCCTGCCTGGTCTTCGAGTAGAGTTTAGGAAAAGAGAGGGCTCACAGGGCTAGATGGGTCAACGATAGGCTGGGCGTACCACACCTTTACTTAAATGTGTGGTCCTTTATTTAAATAAACTTTAATCCCATTTCAGGACCCTGAAGATGGACTGTAGGGGGTCACTTGATCTCTTTAAGCCCCTCTACCCAATGATGCGCCATGTTGAATAAGTCCCCCTTTTCTGCTTTTTGCTATTAACTTGGCTGTTCT
>PVIU01001716.1:0-32428 GCA_004026605.1 Ondatra zibethicus
GTTGGGGTGTGGCTACTGAACCCCAGGTAGAAAATCGAGAGAACTCAGGTACGCGCTCTCTCCATGCGGTGTCCGCCAGAGGGATCGGATCGCGACTTTGGTAGAGTGAGTTCCCCTTTTTCCTTTCATTAAAAATACCTGTTTCTATTGAGCTAGCTTGGTTATTGATTTGTGCCGACTTGATAATTCGTCATCATCCTGCCTGTATATCTGTATGCCTGTGTGTCTGTAAGCCTGCATACTGTACACCATGAGAGTACAATACTCTCAGAGGCCAGAAGAGGGTGTTGGATCCCCTGGGACTGGGCAGTGACTCTAAAGTGTTATCTTTCTCTGCTTGGAGCCACTTAAAAGTTAATCTTTGGGAAGTACAACCAAGAGACTTTTGTCTCACTGGAAGCCAGCCTCAGGCCAGACCCTGCCTTTGCCCTGGGGACAGAGTGTAAACAGTGTTAGCTGAGGTTATCTGTTCCCAGGTCTATTGCCAAGCAGAAGGCCTTGAAGATTATTTTATATTTGTTCTTTGCAGCCTGGCAATAGGTACCATTAGTGGCCACGCCCGGCACCACCCAGATCTCTGTGTCATCTGGGTTGATGCTCATGCTGACATTCATACACCCCTCACCACGGTATCTGGAAATATCCATGGACAACCACTTTCTTTTCTCGTCAGAGAACTACAAGACAAGGTAAGTGGGCCAAAAGGGGAAAGTGGGAGGCTTGCAGGGTGATCCCAGGGGCTTTGGGAATCTAGTTGAGGTTTGGAAAGGTGGGCTGAATGTGGCTAACCCAACTCCTTCACTTGTTATTTACGTTATTAAGGACCAGGCAGTCAGCTGGATGCTAGGGCTGCCAAAATAACGAGGTCTCTGTTCTCAGTGGGGGTTCAGTAGGAAATGCAGTTTGTAGTGGTAGGTGATAACTGTGGTACTGGACACTTCCATAGCCAGGAACTATATCAGTGGCTCCCACACTCTAAAACACACTGATTTAGAGGCTAAGTGATCCTGCTTGCCTTTGGGTTCAATTTTTCTGAGCTCTTTAAAAGACAGGACAGTCTGTGCTAGGCAGACAAGACTCTCTATTCCTCCTGAGAAGCCAAGCTAAGCCAGGTCAGCTGAAAGAACCAATCTGTAATGTGCAAAGGGGTGGGAAGGGCTGGACAGCATATTCCTGCTACCTTGGTAGTTAATGAGAAGCCAGATCACCTTAGGAGACTTTTTTTTTTCTTCCCTGAGACAGGGTTTCTCTGTGTAACCCTGGCTGTCCTGGAACTCACTCTGTTGACCAGGCTGGCCTCAAACTCAGATCCCCTGCCTCTGCCTCCCAAGTACTGGGATTAAAGCACCACAACCACCCAGATTTTTTTTTTTAAACATTCTCAAGAAACCTGTATTTTGCAGCTGCCCTTCTGAAACATTTCCACTGGACAGTTTTCTCTCCTAGCTCAAGTGTGTTTTGTGGCATTTTAAACATACAATGGACAGGGAAGTGACATATACTCTTAGATCACATGGTTAAGAGTAAGAATTTCCTCTCTTTACAGGTACCACAACTGCCAGGATTTTCCTGGGTCAAACCTTGTCTCTCTTCCCCAAGTATTGTGTACATTGGCCTAAGAGACGTGGACCCTCCTGAACAGTAAGTCGATGTAGAGAGTTAGTTAAGCTTTGGGCCTGTCTTGCCTACCAGTATGAAGGCAAGCGTTCCTAAACATACATTTTTTAAAAAACTTTTTAAAAACTAGAGTCTTTTCCTTTTATCTCACCAGTTTTATTTTAAAGAATTATGACATCCAGTATTTTTCTATGAGAGACATTGATCAAATTGGTATCCAGAAGGTCATGGAACAGACATTTGATCTGCTGATTGGCAAGTAAGTAATCGCACAAACATGTCTACTTCTAGGTCCCAGGAGGAGACGGGGCAAACTCTGGGAGAGCAGCACACTTAAGTCTGTATCTTGAACAAAGCAACTTCTTAAATAAAAGCCAAACACGGACATATATCTTCAAATACTTTAGAAAGGCATACTATCAAACAAATCATATTCTCCTGGATTTGGGAGGGTTTCATTTAATTCACTGACCCATCCTGCTTCTCATGGATTTTATTCGTTCCCAATTTTGCAAGCATCTTACGATGAGAAGCCTTTATTCAGTATTCCATGGTCTCAGCTCCTCCTAGTCTTATTACTGCTTCATCCAAGTTCTGTATTAAGCATAAAACTGCAGGCTAGTTAGGACATTTTCTCATCCTTCCAGGTGGTCACTCTAACCTGCTAAGAAATCAGTCATTTACTATGAGGATGTTGCCGATTAGTTTCAGTCATGGAATATCTGTACTTGTCAGAATTGGAGGGTAAATTTGAAAGCATAAAACTGGATTATATTCAGCTGCAACAACTATAACCTAGATGAAGCTAACTTAATTAGTACATTGTGGAGAGATGGCTCAGAGGTTAAGAGCACTGGCTGTTCTTCCAGAGGTCCTAGTTCAATTCCCAGCAACAACATAGTGGCTCACAACCATCTGTAATGAGAATACTGTATACACAGTAATAAAGCAAACATTAAAAAAAAAAAGTTGATGGCGCATGTGCTTGAGGACATAGGATAATTGTGAGCTTAAAAAAAAAAAAAAAGAATTCCTTCTATTGAATTAACTGGTGTGAGAGGTTCTATTGCCCTAGGTAACCCAGAAATACACACTGGAGTTTTTCTGAGGCATGCAAGCAACATAAACAGCACTATCTTAAAGTACAATGTAAGAAGTTAATATGCCAATCTGTGTAATTTCCAGGAATAGAAAATCTAGAAATACGCTGGGACAGTAAAGCACTGGGACTAGAAAAAAATCAAGCTGTAACCACAGAATGAAGACTACAAGCATAACCAGTTATATATCCTTTCGTCCTTTTCCTTTCCAGAAGACAGAAGCCAATCCATCTGAGTTTTGATATTGATGCATTCGACCCTAAACTGGCTCCAGCCACAGGAACCCCTGTTGTAGGGGGATTAACCTATAGAGAAGGAGTGTATATTACTGAAGAAATACATAAAACAGGTATGTAGTAGCCAAGTCTGCAGCCTGTTAACTACATATATAGAACATGCCAAAATCTTTCCGCAGGGGCTCTTTTCTGTGTCTCTGCATGTTTTTGGTTAGGCTTTTATAGTCCAATATCATATGACCAAGTTAATAGAGGATATAGGTATTTAGAGGCATCTTTGGATCTGGACTGTACCAAAATATACTAATTCTGAACAGGAAATTATGTCACTCACCACTTAGTAGATTTAATATACGAACAGAATGCCAAGCATGCATTCCCAGTGTCTAAACTGTCTAAAGACAGAGTAAGATAAACAAGGCCAAGCAGCCCATTTTCTCTAATTGTAAGGGATTGTTGGTTCACTTAGGAGCTGCGATTTGGAGTTAAGCTCATCATTTGGAGACAGGTCTCATGTAGTCAATGATGATTAAACTCATGTAGTTGAGGGGGGTGACTCTGAATTACATATCCTGCCTTCATCTCCCAGGTGTTGAGATTACAGGCCTGTGCCAGCCACCATGTCCAGCTTTTAAGAAGGTCTCTAGGAAAAAAAAAAATTAAAAAAAAAAAATCTGGTCACCCTCCATTGTCATTTCTCAGTTGCCACCCATCTTGTTTCCTGAATCTCTTACGTATATGGAATTCACTGAGTAGGCAAGCTGGCTAGCCAATGAGCTCCAAGATCCACTTGTCGCAGCCCCCCTAACTGGAATTACAGTCACACAGCATTATGCTGTGCCTGGCTTTTTAAACACAGGCTCTGGTCCTCACGCTTTGGACAAGCACTCTGACTTGAGTTATCTCCCCAGTCTCAGTCTTGAAGTCAGTTTACGTTAGTATCTTTTTTCGTTTTAATCTAAGGTAAGCCTTCTCCTGGAGTTTATTGGTAAATTTAATAAGAAGGACTGACAAGGGATTAATGTGAATTTTAGATTATCAAGAGTAACTACCACAGGATTCAACTTCACTAATCATTTCATGAAACTGGGAGACAAAAGTAAACAACCCCAAGACTCAAAGACCAAGGCCTAGAAGGAATCCTTTTTTGTCTTTAAGCAGGGTCCCGCTATGTAGACCAGGCTGGCCCTTAACTCAAGATCTGCCTGCCTCTACCTCCCAAGTGCTGGGATTAAAGGCGCACGCCTCCTAACTGACAAGGAGCCCCTTAGAAATGACTTCTGTGTGAACACACACTGAAGACAGGCCTTGTACTTGACTTTCTTCCACCAAGTCAGGTTGTGAGGCTTAGTGGCAGAAGTCTTTACCCTCTGATCCATCTCTCCAGCCTTAACTATCTAGAATAGAAATGGGGATTGGGTCCTAGAGTCTACTAGAACCTTAGGTGAGAACTGCCTATCAGATCTGACAATAGGAAGACAGACTTATTAGATCCACAAACATAAATATTGCTAATGATTTTTTAGTTAACAGAGAACTTGGAAGTTCAATACTTCCCATTGCTTCATCCAGGGGAGTTAACAATCTTACCAAGCAGTTGTGGCAGTGGTGTCTTGTGTTTCCCTTCTGTTTTGTTGACCGGATACTGTCAAAGACAACAATTTACTTAAACTAATCCTGAGGACGGCAGTGGTCTGGAAACATTCCATCTACATTGTTGTGATGGTACACACCATTTTGAGGATACTTTAGGATATGATAGAGGTGCTGGTTCAAACAGTGGGAATATGAAACAAATCACTAGGGACACAAGTACCTGTGTAGGAAATGCTGACAATGCAAAGTTAACATCCTTGTAGCTTTGTAAAATACACTCAATTCTGCATTATTAAGAATGTAAGAGTAGCTGGGCGGTGGTGGCACACGCCTTTAATCCCAGCACTCGGGAGGCAGAGGCAGGCGGATCTCTGTGAGTTCGAGACCAGCCTGGTCTACAAGAGCTAGATCCAGGACAGGCTCCAAAGCTACAGAGAAACCCTATCTCGAAAAACCAAAAAAAAAAAAAAAAAAAAGAATGTAAGAGTCACTGTACAGTTTGTCATGTACCATAATAAACTATTAGGTATTAGAATATACTTTGACTTTACAGCTACCCTAAATATTCTTTAAATACTTGTTTTACTGAATTCTAGTTTGTTCAGATCACTCTTTAATAGGTAGATGAACCCAGAGTAACTGATTAGGTTAAAAATCTAAACTAGGAGGTGCTGGACAGTGGTGGCACACACCTTTAATCCTAGTACTCAAGAGGAAGAGGCCAGACTGGTCTACAGAGTGGGTTCTAGCATGGCCAGGGCCACACAGAGAAACCTTGTCTTGGGGAAAATCTGAAGACAAGTAGGCCAGATAAGGGGGGAAAGTAGAAGGTAGATATGGACAGTTTCTTTCCTTTCCCTCAGCCCACTCCAGACAGACAATGGTGAGGACTTGGGCACAAACTCAGACCCTCAGAGAAGGCAACTGGAATCCAGATTGAACTAGTCAGCATATGGCTGGATTTTTCTTTGACCAAATGCCAATGTGTTGGGCTAGTCAAATAAGGGACAAAAATGTGTTATATGTGGACAGTCTTATGTGAGCCATGAAAAGTCTGGGCTAGCCTGGGGTAGCAAGACCTTGTCTCAGAACAAAAAAGGTTTACAGCAGTAACTACACTTCTGGGCATGTGGGTGGACTTCAAGAGACCCTGATGGGGAAGCTAGGGAGATGGCTGTTTGGCAAATCAACTGCTGCACAAATGTGAAGACCTGAGTTTGGATCGCAGAGATAACACATCTGTAACCCCAATGTTCCTGTGGCAAGATGGAGATATGGGTATCTCCAAAAACATGAGGGCCAGAGTATCCTGGCATGTGCAACTAAAGAGACCCCGTCTCAAAGTAGAAATGAAGACTAACACCCAAGGTTGTCTTCTGACCTCTACATGCACACACGAGCACGAGCACACAAAACACACACACACTCTCACACACTCAACAAAAGGGTAAAAAAGTACTTATGGGGCCGGAATGCAGCTCTGTTGTAAAGAATGTGCTTCGTATACATAAGATCCTGGGTTCAATCCAGAGCACTGAATGGAAGGGACAAGGACCAATAAAAACCCCAGATAAGATGCCTAAAAGCCTGGCAGATAATGCTTATTACAGTAGTTGAACAAGTGTAGATTTTTATAATTTTTCAGTCCTAACATAGTTATTATTTTAACTTAAACTTGTGGTCAAGTGGACAAGGTGCAAAAGGCTTTAGGTTTTCTTTTGTGTATGAGTGTTCTGCCTACATAATGGATGCATACACACAATTGGTGCCATGGAGATCAGGTGTTGGCTCTTTTGGTTTTTAAGAGCTATAGACACTATTGAGCCACCATGTGGGTGTGGAAATGAACCCGAGTCCTCTACCAGAGGAGCAATGGCTCTTAACTGCTGAGCCATCTTGTCAGGCCCTCATGGGTTTTTGAGTCAGGGTGTCTCCGTGTAGCCCTGACTGCCCTGGAACTCACTCTATAGACCAGGCTGGCCTTGAACTCAGACCTGCCTGCCTCTGCCTCCCAAGTACTGGGATTAAAGGTGTGTGCCACCACCACCTAGCTGGTGTTTTGTTAATTTTGGCTTTCATGTTTGTGGGGAGTGGTGAGCCCATGTCAAGTGGACAACTTGTTGGATTGGCTCTTTTTTTTTTTATGTGCTTATCTTTCTTTTTTTTTTTAAGATTTATTTATTTATTATGTATACAACATTCTGCCTCCATGTATGCCAGCACGCCAGAAGAGGGCGCCAGATCTCATTACAGATGGTTGTGAGCCACCATGTGGTTGCTGGGAATTGAATTCCGGACCTCTGGAAGAGCAGCCAGTGCTCTTAACCACTGAACCATCTCTCCAGCCCCGTTGGATTGGCTGTTAACACCATGTGAACTCAGGTGGTCAGGCTTGGCAAAGGCACCTTTACCTACTGCGCCATCTTGCCAACTACAGAAAGCTGACAGTAGGCAATTTATGTTGGAAAAGGACTTTTTACCAGATGGAACAACCCTCACAGAAAGCAGCAGCTAGGTAAGTTTCTAAGGTCGTCTTCTATCTTTATCGTTCCAGGGTTGCTGTCAGCTCTGGATCTCGTTGAAGTCAATCCTCATTTGGCCACTTCAGAGCAGGAAGCCAAGGCTACTGCCAGCCTAGCAGTAGATGTGATTGCTTCAAGTTTTGGCCAGACAAGAGAAGGAGGACATATTGTCTATGACCACCTTCCTACTCCTAGTTCACCAGATGAATCAGAAAATGAAGAACGTGTGAGAATTTAGGAAATACTGCACACTGGCACTTCTTACAATGGCATTCCAGAGCTGTAAGGCATTTAAGGGACAGATATTAAATGGCTGTCTGGATCAATACTGCCTTACTGAGAACATCTGTGCACTTGCAATTGTAAAATTTCCTTTCTGTTTGGTGACCAATACTACTGCTGTACATGTATTTGTAGTTTTTTGACGTTTACAAGATATTAATGTTATACATGTAAATCTGAAGGAGTCCTAAACAGGATTTATTACCTTAGTATATCATCCTGGTCTTGTTGCTGTTCCTTCACTCACATTTACGTGGTTTTCCATCGCCCTCCCTCCCATAGTCTGGCTACACAATGCATTCTTGAACTGTTAGTCCACAGCAGCAATATATATGCTTAACACCGTTCATTCAGAGTCAAGATTCTGGTCCACAATCCCTTCCCTCCAGGAAGTTCAATGGTGTCGAAAGAATTTGTAGTACACCAGACCAACCAGGATGGCTAGCTCCAGTAAGATGATGATGGACAGCAGCAGCTTGTTGGTTGTCACCCTATGAAGACAAGCAGAGTAAAGCAGCCATGAGTCTGGGGAACCTATCTCTAGCTGTTTGTAATGCTGGATACAATGAGGCAGATGGAGTTTGTGTTTGTCCTAAGTCCTTCTGGCTAGTGACAATTCATGGTGCTCTTCGGCTGTAACTGAAGGATATCACTTAGTACATCCCAGACATATGGGAGACAGGAATATAAATACCAAAACACAACATGGCTTCTTGATTCTACACATATCTCCCACTTGTATTTCTGCTGCTTTAAATATGGTCCTATTATACATACAGCTCTCAGGGCACATTGGAAGCAGGGTTGGGGGTACCCTCTGGTTTCAAAGTTAAGCTCATGGATGGGCCCTGCTTTTAGGTCAAGTAACTAGTGGCCCTGACTACTGCTTTTTAGTCTCTTGTAAACTTCTCTGTTCCCTATTTCTCTCTCTGCTCTGCTACCTAAACAGTCACTCTCTTAAATAATTTACTTCAGATTATCATCTGATTTCTCCTTATCTCACAAGGAATTTACCACGATTTGGGGAAATTCTACTCCAAGTACTAGTTAACAGGATGGATGATTGTAGATCTTATCAGCTCACATGTACACAAATACACGCCACACTACTATGCACCCAGGTTAGCCCTAGTGTCAGTACCTCCCCTTTGGCCTTGTTTTTGATGATGTTAGTACTTACCTCAGGTTGGTTGTTTTAATTAGTGCATGTGTGCACGCAAGTATGCATGCACCACCAGAGTTCACTTGTGGCAGTCAGAGGACAACTCTGGAGATGCTTCTACCCCTCAACACATCCCACAACCGACTTTACCGCCTGCCAGCTTGTTTTGTTAATATTTCTTGCTAACAGGACTCCCTACAAGGGCCTGCCGTGAAAGGCAGGAACTAAGCTCTATCAGTGCTCATGCCGGGTGTTGACCAAGCTGCTCAGGGAGCAGAACAGCATATCAGTTCCTGAGGTCTCCTCTGAGAAGTGGAGACTGACATTAACACTGTCCAGCAGATAGACTTCCCTCTGCTTTAACAAAGGACCCTAACCTGAGATCCTAACTGCACAAAACTACATCCTTTGGATGTCGAGTGCTTGTATAGCACTGAGGTTATTAGGACATTTGTTAAGTTACTTAGTTGAAATACATTAAGTCTCGAGAAGTTGTGGGGAGTTTTGTTGTGGGTCTTTTTGTTTTTTTTTTTTTTCTTTTTTGAAACTTACTTTCTGGACATTGAGCGGAGAATCTTTCGGCTTTTGCTCAAGTTTTCATTTGTGTTTACAAGCTGAAAGAGAAAATAACCATCATTTCTTCCTCTTTTCAAAAAAATTCTATAGAATTTGAGCAGTAGGCACTTAAAGGTCTTTCTTAAGAAATGCAAAGAAATCCACTGAATTTAATGGCTTATACCTGAGTATAAATGAAGGAACCTAGAAAGGCCAAGGCATGTGGGTGCTCATCAGGGAAGGAATCGCTGTACCTCACTGCTCCTGTAGGAGTGGTGGCTGTGAGTGAGCTAACCCTTCAGCGTGGCTATTCAAATAGAACGTTAAAGGCATTCTAAGGCAGGCTCCGTAGGTTAAAGACAGCCTGGTCTACATACTGAGTTCCAGGTTACCCAGAGCTATAGAATGAGACCCTGTCTCAGGTGAAGGAAAAAAAAAGAGAATAGTGCTACAGTTATAAGACCCAACTTTCTGACTGCCAAATAGGAAGGTTTCCCCTGTACCTGGCCAGTGACTGCAGGACAACTTAAGATTTAAATTTTGTCAGTCAAACACTTTGCTTATTTTTTAAGGGTTTATTTTATGGGTATCTTACGGATAAGATGACTTCTTTGTGGTCTAGCATGGTGGCACACAACTTTAATTCCAGGAGGATCACTGAATTCCAGGCTTAAACGAAACTCAGTCACACATACATACAATTTTTTATGTGTGTGTATTATGTGTACACATCTGTGTTAGAATGGAGGGTGCCTTCCTTGGTTGCTCTCCACCTTACTAAGAAAAAAGGATCTTTCAAATAAACCTGGCCACACTGGCTGTTTCTAATCCTCACCCTCCAACTCTGGTGTTAGATATATGAGCTGCTACTTTTATTGACTGACCCATCTCCTTAGCCCTGTAAAATTAATTCTAGGGGAATTTTTTAGCCAAGCAATTGAAAAATTAAGAAAAGTATAGGTGTGTGTGTGTGAGAGAGAGAGAGAGAGAGAGAGAGAGAGAGAGAAAGAGAAAGGTGGAGTTATTCCCACAATTCAGACCTGCTGTAGTGTCTGGCCTTTGTATGGAGGACCCATCTACTTTACATATTGCCCAGACTTACTCTATTCTTGGTGCGTTCCAACTGTTCTCGTTGTTCCCCCAACTCTTCTATGATTTCTGTACCAATCTGGTCAGTTTCTGTTGCAATCCGATGAGAACGCTCAATGCTTTGGGTGGCCCGGCTCAGGCTTTCTGTGCCTTGTAGAAGCAAAGCTCTTTGAGACTGTAGCCGATTCTGACAAGAATAGGGAAGGGAAGTGTTAGACTTGTTTATTCCATTATAAATGTATTATCAATACATTCCTTGTGACCTTCTTGTGTAAAAGGGATATAGTGAGCAGTCATTTCATTAATTTTTCCTTTATATCTGCAGGGCATTTGTTCTAGGACACTCCTTCTGAAGTCCCATATGTAAAATAATATAGTATCTACATATTAACATATATTTACCTTCTCAATGCATTAAATCATCTTTAGATTAATTATACCTGATGAAAGGTAATCCTATGTAAATATTTATGGTTCAAGAGAATCATGACCAGAAAAAAGATGTTCAGCATATATGAGAAAGTTTTCAAAGACTTATATGTATATGCTAAGGTGCCCATGAATGCTAGAAGAGGGCATTCGATCCCTCAGAGTTAGAATTTTTTTGAGACAGGATCTCACTATGTAGTCCTGGCTGACTTCAACTCACAGAGATCTACCAGCCTTTGCCTCTCAAGTGCTGGGATTAAACAGGTATGTGCCACCAGACCTGGGTAGATGCAGTATTTCTTTCAATCCAAGGTTAAGTATCCAGCTGCAGTAGTTATGAAGAGCTGGCCTTTTAAAATAGAATCAAAGATAATGATGCATAGTAAGATCCTGTTCAAGGACACAGACTAGAGAGGTGTATCCCACTGCCTGCTATATTTTTGTGAGTCAAGAGAAGAGACTGAAAAAACAAAAAACAAAACTGGAGCATTTTCCCCATGGACCAGCTGAAGCCTACCATAAACATGTAACTTGTTGGTTGCTAGCAGTGTCAGCACTCAGACTGGGCCAGGGGAGGGAGCAAAATGACCTGATAATGTAAATAGCCAAATAGTCTGTAACTTTAAAACTATTTGTTTAAATATTTATTTTTTACTTGTTTTTATCTTGTCTCACTGTAATTCAAGCTCAAGCTCATCATGACCCCCCCCCGGCTCAGCCTCCTGTGTCTGTCGTCATGCCTGGCTGCCCTCTAACAGTGCCACAAGGAAACAGCTAACCTCTAAAACTCTGGAAAATGACTAGTTCACCAACAATGGGCTTGACTGGTACTGAGGACTTAAGGACCATATAAAGCACTCTTTCTCAGCACAGATCTGAGCCATTAAAAGCCAGAGACACTGCCACATTCTTAAAAAAAAAAACCAACCAAACAAACAAAAAGAAAAACCCCACTTACGTGGCTATCCTCTGTTGGTGAACTTCACTTCATGCCAAACAGCACTCTGAAATGAACACACTGGTGATTGGCTCACAGGGAAGGGAGAATCTGCTGCCCTAACTTCCCAGGAGCTCTAAATTTTAAAGTCCCCACTGTCCTCTATAATCCTAAACAGCATGACGACAAAAGCAGCCTAGGTCAGGCCAGATTTAGTAACTATGGATAGGGATAGGTGCAGTACTAAGCTCTGACCTATTTGAAGCACACACAACCAAGAGGTGCTCGGCTCACAGAGCTTGTTACAGGACAAGTGGAAAACGGCACAAGAGGTCATCAAGAATTCGGTTCTCCAGGAGGCAGAAGCAAGTAGATCTCTGAGTTTCAGGACAGCCAGGGCTACAAAGAAAAACCCTATATGGAGAGAAAAAAGATCTTGGGCTTGGGTGGTTCACACCTTTAATCCCAGTACTCGGGAAGCAGAGGCAGGAGATCTCTTGAGTTCAGGGCCAGTCTGATCTACAATAGCAAGTTCAAGGACAATATACACTGTCTCAAAAAAAAAAAGACAGCGTCACATAAATCAACCTCAGACAGACATGGAATAACCCTACTGAAGGTAATATGTATTATCTACAATGAACTTGGGAAAGGTGGCCGTATGGTCTCCAGCTACTCAGAATGCGGAGTCAGGAGGCTCAACTGGGCATCAGCGAGAATCCCCTTGCAAGAAAACTTACAATTTCAACAAATTCCATTTGCCTTTTTCCAGCCTGCCTTCACAGGTGTACTCACATGCATCCATTTCAAACTTGTTTCTTCAAACAAACAAAAAACCCCGAAAACTTAAAATCTAACTGGATTTTGGGAATATATCTGAGAAAATGATTCTAAAATTTATATAAAAGAAAGAAAATTCAAGAAGAAAAGGAATTAGATCAATAGGTCAAGATAGAATGTAGCCAGGAAGAATTTATAGGTTTGCTAAAGAACTGTTCTGTATCTATCTATGTATGCACACAAAGAAGACCCAAATTAAAAAGGGCAGGTTCCAGAGGGGAGAACGGGACTAGATGTAGGAAAGAGACCAAGTGCAGGAAAACAAAGACTCCAGTATGCACTGCTGTAACTGCTGCCCATCTAGTTCTTGTACCATAGGCCCTTACGGGAGGAGCAGCTACCACTGCTCATTCATACCACTCACCAAATGCTCATTCTCTAAGGCATATGCGCCGTACTTCACATCTCCTCGGCCTCCAGGTGTGGCTGTCAAAGGAGTGCTTCTCACCTCGCGATGGAGTTTAGCAAGGTCCTTCCGGTAGTTTCGAAGTTTAGACATCATGGGATTACGGAAAGTCAGGGGTGCATAACGTAGTTCTTCCTCCATTTCTGCCAACTAGGAAGGCAGAAAGGAATAAGTAGACAGCCTGTTTTTTCCCTAACCTGGGCATACACTAGTTTAAACTTTACCACAGGCTACCAAAATAGCAACTCTATTTTGTGGCAGGGCCAAACACCATGCTCACTTTAAGTACCTGAAGTAGTTTCTAGTAGACACTGAAGGAAGTATGTTATGGGACTGGAAAGACAGTAAAGTGCTTGCTTTCCAAAGATGAAGACCTAAATTAAATTCTCAGAACCTATGTAAATAAAATGGGGGGATGGCAGTATGTACTTATAATCCCAGTGCTGGCCAGTATAGCCCAGTATAGCCTACTTAGCAAGTTCCAGGCCAGTGAGAGAACCTGTTTCAAAAAAGAATAAAGAAAACGGCAAAGTGGATGGAGCCTGAAGAATGAGATCACATGAATGTGCACCCACATATACATGTGAACTTCCACAACAAGCTAAGTATGTTATTGATGCACACATGGTAGAGTGCCTACCTACCAACACCAAATGTGTAAAGACCTAGGCTCTATACCTAACACTGCAAATAAGTGCACGTACACACACACACAGAGGCCCCATGATGTATACATCTGTGCTAATAAGTTTAACA
Organism: Ondatra zibethicus; assembly: GCA_004026605.1. NCBI lineage: Eukaryota > Metazoa > Chordata > Mammalia > Rodentia > Cricetidae > Ondatra > Ondatra zibethicus. The sequence goes on from PVIU01001716.1 coordinate 13,528, forward strand.
AAGGTCAGTTACTGATCGTAGTGGGCAGCTTCAGGAAAGGCATGGGAATGCCCTACTATTCATATCAGGAATGCATCGTCAAATGCTTATACTTCAGAAATCTTTGAACTTTACCTATTTGTGTTTGTTAAGCCCCCTTCACACCCATTCCCACCAGTCAGCCTCATTTATTGTGTTGATAGTGGTGTTAACTTGGCAGGATCTAGAATCACCTAGGAGACAAATTTCTGGACACACCTGTCATCAAGGGCAGCCTCTGGGATGATTCTGATTGCATTACTCAAGGATGCGAAGGACTGACCATTGTGGGTGGCACCATCCCCTACCCAGGATCCTGGACTGCATGGAAAAAGAGAGCTGAGCAGTAGCATGCATTCATCGTCATGCTCTGTGATGTGACCAGCTGCCCCATGTTCTGCTGCCTCACTTGTCTACTACAGTGGACTGGACCCTGAACTGTGAGCCAGACAAACCTCTCCCTTAAGGCACTTTTGTCAGAGTATTTTATACAATAACGAAAGAGAACCTAAGAGTTACAAACAGTCAAAATTAAGATGAGTAGACAGGAAAAGGTTACCTGTTAAGAAGTCATAGTATCTATAGAACAGACCAAAACCAAGTACAAGAAACAAGGACTTGCTCCCTGTCCTCACCGTTTCATTTGCTTCCTGTTGCTTTTCATCAAAATCTCTGACCAGCTTCTTCTTCTCTTCTAGAAAAGACAAGTGCATTCCAAATTTTTATTACTGCTTCTGTGCATTTGTAGAGGCCATTCCCACTGCTTATAATAACCTTCCCATTTGTCCCTGGGTGGGGGTGGTAACACTTAACCCCCTAGAGGCTTAGAAACATTTGGAGACTTGCTCTCACTGTGCCTGAAGAATGCCTACTGCACTGGCATTTAGTACCCACGGAAATATTTCTGCTGAGGACAAAGTCTAGCCTAACAATTATCTGGTTCTAAAGCCAACAGCATCCTATTACAGGTTTAAATTAATAATCGCGTCTAACCTTTTCTCCTCCCATCCTCATGGAAGGGCAGGCACTCTCATATCAGTATGAATGTCTACCAACACTGGGTTTCCAAAGTGAGTCTGTAACCACCACTATTCTGCAAAACAAACTAAATTCACCTCCTCTGTTCACTAGTGTGATGCGATACATATCTCTCACTTGTGGTGGCATGGACAATGACTTGACCATGAGACTGTCATTCCTTTCTTAGCCCTTCACATGTCAGCTAAATTGTTGCACTTACCTGTTTGCTTATTTGCTTAAGTAGGCTCTCTCTATGTTGGCCAGGCTGCCTTCAACTTTGAATCCTCCTGGCTTAGACTCCCAAATGCTAGTTATAGGTGAGTACAACCACTCCTGCTGTTTTGTCTTTAACAGAAACTACTGATCTTCCCTTTTAGCAATAAGAGAACAAGCTTGTTTCAAAGTAATAATATCTAAATGAATATTATTTCACCTTTACTATGTTTCTTCTGATTACTTATAATATGAAGATTTTTCCACTTAAAATGTACATTTCCTTTAAAGCTAACTGTATTAGACACAGATTTTACATGAATACATTGATGAAAAATGTCTAAATAACTAAAAATGGCACCTGACAGAGTAAAAATGACTGAGGTACTTGGGATGCTGTCACCTAGTAAACTTTTGTAGAGGGGAGAGCCCTGATTAGTCAGGGGAATTTGGTTCTGAAACCAGCATTGGACCTGCCTTAACATGAAAGCATGGTTAGTTTTCTTCATTTCTGTGGCTATAAAACAGGGAAGCAGATCATCCTTTCATAGCTAACAAGAAGCAATCAGTTTTATTTGAGAAGAATTTGAATTTCTAACAATGTATGCATTCACTAGGTGTGTTGGCTTACACCTTTAATATCATGCAGAGGCTGGTGGATCTCTGAGTTTGAGGCCAATCTGGTCTATATAGTTCCAGAGCTTTAAAAAACAAAAAACAAAATCGTTCACCTGAATGAGCTACATAAGGAAACCTACATATGATCTACTTATTACAAAGTTATCATTACTTACAATAGTTTTTTAACTCTTTTTTTTTTTCTCTTTTGAGGCAGGGTCTCATATAGTTCAAATCTCACCACTTCCTTAGTAGTCAAGCATGACCTGAACTTTTGATCTTCTTGCCACCACCTCCCCACTCACCATTTACTATGTCCACCCACTGCTGTTTGGTACTCCCTTAACACATACAAGGCACTCCCAGCAAACTACTTCATACTGCTCACAAAACAAAAACCCCAAACAAAATACACAAACAAAACCTAATGATCCATTAATTAAACAACAACAATACAAATGGGGAAAAGTTTAGCCCTGGCAAACGGTGCACACATCTTGACCGTCTATGATGTAACTGAGATGGACACCAAAGCATGTCACTGTTCCTGAGGGGTGTGTTCTGAGCCACTAATAATGAAAAATACTTGCAATCAAGAACGGTCACTTGCACAGAGCAGTAAAGCACTCTTACGTAATAACGTGCTTCAAAAAAGCCGAGTGTTACTACTACTATGACAAAGCCCATCTCCAAACTTAAGCACACCCTCTTTGTGACCCACACTAGAAAGCACACAGCAGCAGTATTGTATACATACCTGTATCCTTCCCAAGCTTGGGTCTTTCTATAACTATGTTATTCTTTATTCTTCATTTACTCAAGGCAAATTCTAGAACAACTCAAGAAAGTGACAGTGGCGGGAAGAGGTAGCAGTTTGATGAGGGGATATGCCTTCACCGATTCGGTGTCACTGGTATCTTCAGTCGTTCTGGATAGAGCTGTAATTCTGCCTGACTTTATAAAACCCAAGCATCCTATTACGAGTGCCCTACAACTATATACTATTCTTCTAGATAATGTATTACCTTTCAAAACAGAACTTCACGTTTGAGCTCCTTTATGGAGGCCTAGATTTAAAATAAAGAAAAGGCATAAGAAAGAAACCATTCCTTTTGGTGAAGAAGCTAGAAAAGCTCTTTCCAGTCTTGGCTCCAAAATTACCAAAAAGGACCACAGTCATGCACAGGCAATTCATTGTATGAACTGTGACAGGTGCGTGCCCAAGGACAACGCCATCAAGAGGTTCAGAACATTGTAAAGGCTGCTGCCATTGAGGACATTTTCAAAGAGTGTCCTTGACAATTATATGCTTCCCAAGCTCTATGTCAAGCTGCATTACTGCAGGAGCTGTGCCATTCACAGCAAGGAATCAATCTTGTGAAGCCAGAAGACCTAACACCCTCACCATGATTTAGACATGCTAGTGCTGCCCCTCAACCTCCACCAAAGCCTGTTAGGATGGAAAAACATCTGCGAAAAATAGATGTTGGGAAAGCAAATATTCAGAAGTCAAAAGAGGCTTGTCTATTCAACTGAGCGGCCGCTAGCTGCTTTCTTATGCTTTAGTCTTACCCACCAGTCAACATTACAGCTAGGATGGATCTCAGAGATTATCAACTTCATTTTACAACTTCAGAAACTAGAACCTGGACAGCCATGTTCCCTAAGTGGCATGGACCACATGGTGGAACCAGGAATTCCATTGTGCTCTCCTAATTACACCAAGAACAGGGAAGTAAGAGAATTATTAGGCACCTGATCCCAAAGATGAAATGCCTACAACTCAGATCTGGAGCCTGAGGCCATTAAGGGCGAGAGTTCAGTTAATACAGAGAAATCAGAACAGTACGGTATAATGGGAAAAGAGTAAGACATCAGGACCTTCCTTTCTGGGAGCATTATGAGGGGAACAGGCCCATAGAGTAAGACTAAGAAACTGTAGTAGGGTGTCTGCTCCCCAGAAGTCCTTTTCCTATGGTCAGGCATTTGGATAAGAGTCTCCATTCCCTTCGGAGCTTAGGAAAATTTCTGCTTGATAATGTAGTTCTTCTTCTTATCTCTGGCCAGTGGAACTTATGGCTCTTTCGTAACAGATGACTGGTACCTATGGTCAAGATCAATGCTAGATTCCTCAACAGCCCCTGATCTCAAGCCACACCCCAGCTCACAAGCCCCTCGTCTCCACTCAATCCTATGTGCAACATACAGTATAAAAGGTCTAATATCTTCTCAATTAAAGGCCACTGGCAGCTAACCTGAGTCAGTGTCAGATTGTGTCTGTCTCCTCGTCTCCCTGCCCCCCAACTCCACACATTCACTTTGGGACCTGAACCCCCACGAAAGTAGGTCTCCAGCACCTAAGGCCAAAGGAATATGTATGTGGTGACATTAGCTTTAAGAAGCGAGTCTCTTGACTTGGAATCCAATTCTTCTGTATATGGCTGTGTACAAATGAAGGACGTTAGCACATACATCCTTTAACAACCAGTAAAATATTCTAAAAACAACAACAACAAAAACCTCTTACTCTTTAGGGAGCTGGAATCCATGCTAAAATCAACCACAAAGCAGAAATGTATAGTGGGAAGAATGGGCCCCCAAACCAAGAGTGAGCCACTGGAAGCAATATGCATATACCTCATCTGTCAGATGTGAGTGAAGGGGGAGGATCAACTGTTTCATTTGATAAAAGGGTTAGCATCATATTCTGAATGCAAACAGGCTTTGAAAAACAGCTAGAAAAGGTTCAAGTTAATGTGCTATGAAGGTTGTTGCCCTTTCCTTATATACTGGCTCATTAGACAGTGAAAAAACCTTCAGTTTCATCAAGGCCATTTGCTTTTAAAAAGCACACTAGTGTGACATTTCTATGGCCTACAGTTCTACCTATAGACTAACAATGTGCTTATGCTATCTGATGTAAGAGAACAAAACATGGCTCTCGACATCTGTTGCATTTGTAAGTACAATGCAGTAATAGTGACTTCAGAGGGCAGTGTGGGTGATGAATGGGATAAAGAGATTAATGATTATCATATATGGTAAGACTGTCACTGCCACAAAACCTTCCTAAACTAGGACACACAGTGACAGCTATCCTTCAAGGCCAAGAGCGAATACAGACTACACTTTGGGGAAATAAGCATCTCTTTTGCTTCGGTTGTTTTAATAGGTGTATATAGCAATATGAAGAGTAACGAAAATGTGAAAAAATAGAAATAAAATTATTCTGTTAACTCAACTATTTTCTTCTAAGACTTCATAGTACCCTAACAACCAAAAATGATTTTTACAGTAATTTAACAAATATATATGCAATTCTTTTTTTTTTTTTAAGACGGTCTCACTGTGTGCCCCAGGATGGCCCTGAAGTCGCAGAGACCCATTCCCTGCCTCTGCCTCGAAGTGTACACTGCCACACTCAGGTAAGGATATGCTGGGCATTACTCCTGGGAGTTCATGATACACACGGAACAGAACAAAATGCTATTTCATTTCTAGTTCATAGTTCAAACTTAAGCCAGCACCAGAAATCCTTTTGAGTGCAATTAAGGCAGACACCTGTCACGATAATTACTGATTGTTCACCGGGGTTGGGGCCTGAGCATGTGCATCTAACAAGTTCCCGGTGCTCATTTGTAGACCACACTTCCAAACTCCTTTTCTAGTCACAGTGAGAAAAACAATATGCTACGTCATAAATGTGTAAAGTGCTGAGTACATTAGAAAGTAAGTGTTCTGAGACCAGGCATAGTGGTGCACACCTTTAATCTCAGCACTCACAAGGCGGAGGCAGGTGTCTCATGAGTTCAAGGCCAGCCTGGTCTATAGATGGAGTTCCAGGTCAGCCAAGGCTACACGGAGAAATAAGCAAAAATCAAAACCAACCAAACAAAAAAGAACAACCTAAGAATAGCTGTATAAAGAGCTAATGTTTTAAATGTAAATAAAAGAGCAAATTCCTGGATATTAATAATAGCTAGTAGCTCTCACTATTACTAGATGGTACTGTTAAGGGCTTTACATACATTAAGTCATTTACCCCTCACAAAAATCCCAGGAAATTAGATGCTATGTTTTATTTTTAGAGGAAAAGTTTGGTTAAAACAACTTGCAAGGTCACATAGCTACTAAGCCAGTCTCTCTCTCTCTCTCTACCCGCCCTCCACTCTCCATAATGTCTCACTATATAAAATCTAGTCTAGAACTCTCTATGTAACTAGGTAGACCAGGTTGGCCTTTAACTCCCACAGATTCTCCTGTTTCTACATCCCAAGTGCTGGGGTTAAAAGTATTTGCTACTGGCAAATTCTTGGTTTTTACTACATTTACTATATTAATAAATTCTTCATAATGGTTTTAATGGCAGAAAAATATTTTGTCAGGCTAGGTACAGAATACACTCTACAGGTAGACAGTCCCATCTACAACACAAACGAAACTGCTCCTCATATCTAAGTTCCTCCACTCAACTGATCACGTGAGAAAACACGGAAACGTCAATCTTCCTACTCTTATCCACCAGTCTCATAAACCTGCCTCAGAACCACTTGTTGGATGTAATGGCTCACTCTCCAGAGTCCAATGCTTACCTAGTCAACCGCCACGGAAGCTCCTAACACAGTCTCATATCCATCCCGTCTCACATCCTCTAGCCAGCTACGGCAGCCTTGCTTCGAAAATGAAATCCACATTACTCAGCTGCTTATGTTCCTTGCGGATTTCCCCTACGACATCCAAAAGTCTTGATGGGACACAGTCAAGTTCCTCTTCAGTGTGGCTGTTTGACTTCCCTCACCTCCCGCCTGTCTCACCCATAAGCTAAACTCTATGTTAGGAATTACTTAAAACTTTTCATTGCCTACAAAACGACCCCAAGCCCTAATCTTAATTTTTTAAAGTCGTATTACTGAAACACAGGACCGCAGACTTAACCTCCTATGCCCCTGGGAGAGGCAGAAAACTAAGAATCTGAGGCTCTAGGACATGAAAGAATCTCTAGGAGACGACACCCTAATGCCTATCTCTTTGCACGCCCCGTCGCGCCAAGTGGCTGCAGGAGACCCTGGGCGTCGGGGGCAGGACTGCAGCAGGGGGCGTGCCCGAATGGGAAGCGGGGAGCCTGGGGTCCACATCTGGGAGGACCGCACCGGGCGGAGTTCTCCTGGTCTGGCCCCGCCCCCGCCTCACCGGTCCCCGCGGTCCCCAGCAGCCGCTCGGGCACCCCTCGTAGGTCTTCCAGGAGGCCGCGGAAGATCTCGTGCAGCTTCTCGAAATGCTCGGAGGAGGCGGCGGAGGTGGCCATGGCGCAAGTTGCACGTGAGCGTCGGCCTCTGAGACTCCGGGCGCAGGGCCCACTCCCTCCTCAGCGATCAGCTGCCCGGTCCCGAAGCCATCATCGCGACAGCCGCACCTGGGCCGCCCGGAACCAGGCGCTTCCGGGGTCCTTCGAGCAGGACGCCCTGCCCCTGCTGTCACCGCGCGGGCGCCGGGCACCAAAGCCTGACGGAAAGCCGGGGCGAGGACGTCTCCCGGCTACTCCTGGGGCGCGGCGCCGCGCCGGGGACGAGCAGCCCTCTCCGACATGGAGACAGCCAGTCGGGGCTGGGGAGGTACCGAGGCGAAGAGCCCGAGGAAGCCCGTGGGACGGGCGCCTCGGCCGCCTCATCCGGGCCCACCGGCCCTGCAGTGCATGCTGGGGGTTGTAGTTGAGTGAGGGAGCTCGGCTGATGGGTTGCACTGTTGCAGGGGCGTGGGAGGCCAGTCCTGTTGCGCAGTGACTGGAAAGCACTGGAACCTCTACATCATCCTCGCTGTCACCGCAATTCGTTCTGCCACGACTTCGACTAAATGTTCACTCTTAGCCCTAGATAGATAGGTGAGCAAAGTCCTGCCTGCCCTTGAAAGGAAAACCACTATTATTGGAGAGATTAGGTGGCCAGGGTCACGTGCTTTCAGAAGAGGAAACTGGGCTGTGTGATACCAAAATACACTCACAGCTTCTAGGGACTGAGCCAGTCTAAGTTCATTAGGCTGGCCTGGGTTCTTACAGCAAGTTAAGCATAGATATTGTTCAAAGACCAAGTCATATATTGAACAAAATAGATTTTTATCTCTGCCCTTGGGTAATGTATGATCTGGTGTGGAAGACAGACCCATGTAGCCGTGCCTTATCTGCCGTTAAGTGAAATATATCAACAATCATGAAGTCCTTCCTGGGTATTTCTTTCTATGTATACTGCTGACATGGTTTGCACAAAGAGCCTGCTCCCAAAAGTTTGCGTGAGAGTTCAGTATTTATACATGGAAAGATGTATATGGGCCGCGGGTGTAACTGAGGAGTACAACGCTTCTCTAGCATAAGCAAAGCCCTACATTCCATTTTCCAAAGTGTGTAGAGGAGCGGGTAATGTTTGGGTTATTTTTATCTTTGAGGCCCTGGGTGTTGCTTGCTTGAATTCATTGATCATTGAATTTAATAAAATGTAATATGTGTTGTGCAGAGATGACAAAGTCTGAGGTTGTTAGTGGTGGTGCAAAGTTTTGTATCTTTTTCTTATAAAATTAAAAGATAGGACAAAAGTAGTGTCACACGGTTTTAATCCCAGCAGAGGGGGGTGGATCACTGAGTTCAAGGACAGTCTGATCTACAGAGCGAGTTCTAGGACAGCCAGGCTATCCAGAGAAAATAAAATTAAAATTAAAACATGTATGAGTGCAAGTGTACTGCCTGTGGAGCCCAGAAGAGGGGGTTGGATCCCATGGAGCTGGAGTTACAGGTGGTGGGGAGCTGCCTGTCTTGCATGTAAGAGTCATGTGAACCTAACAGCTGTACCATCTCTTTAGCCCCAAGCCTTCTATTTCTCTGTCATAGAAACAAACAAGGATCATCTACTATGACCAAGAGCTGTGGAAACAGTGACCTTTGGAAGGTGGCGTAATAGGTAAGTAGGAAATAGATTGATCATCACAACCCAAATTAATGGCATGTGACTTGTTGTACTCTGGGACACGTGATCCATTAGGACGGGAAATAGCTGCATAACTACAGTAAGTGTTTTCTTTAGACTACAGTTAAACTTTTGTTTAATTCTTACAGTTATCATCTAGAACTAAAAACATGATAATTAAAAAGAACCTTTATTTTCATTGACAGTTGAATATAAATAAAGTAAAATATTAATTCAGTTATTCACTGCATTATCAAAAATTTTCCAATTTCCCCATAAACTCATTTTTTAAGTATATATTTTAATGGTCAGAACAAGCATACCAAAATTCTTAATTTACAGATATTAGACATTAAAGATTGTGGTCTTGCACACAAGATGACTTATTTGTGAGTGCCTACATGTGCATCTGTCTGTGCACCGCATTTGCCTAGTACCCATGGAGGTAGACGAGGGTGTTGGATCCTCTAGAATTGAGGCTCTAGATGGTTGTGAGCTGCCATGTAGGTCCTCTGGAACAGCAGCCAGTGCTAAGTCATCCCATCTCCCCACCCCCAATTGATATCTTAATATTGTTAAGCTAATGTAAGAGAAAGATTATAAAATTAACTGTAATTACCAGTGTCAGTCCTTAGAATAAATTTTCTAAATAAAGACATGTTAATTTTTCACTTTTGCGCTTTGGAATTTTTCTACACACACACATACATACACACACACACACACAGAGTTCAAAAGTGTGGCTTTCTATAGATGTCTATTACTATTTTTCAGTTGTGGTTTAGATTTTTTTCTTTTTTTTTCTCTCTCTCTTTTTTTTTTCTTTTTTTTGTTCTGAGACAGGGTTTCTCTGTATAATAGCCCTAGCTGTCCTGGAACAAGCACTGTAGACCAGGCTGTCCTCGAACTCACAGAGATCCACCTGCCTTTGCCTCCCAAGTGCTGTGATTAAAGGTGGGTGCACTGAAAGACCAGAATAAAATCCAGACCCTCTCTAGCAAGAAGAGTAGAGCCAAAAATCTAGGTTAGCCGGTTCAGTGACTCTGTTCCAGGAACTAGCTGACCGTAAAGTTAGATTATAATCTTGAGAATAATCTTGAGCAACTGCAAAACTGAAAGTACAGAACCTGAATTCAGCTGGCACAGAAACACAAAGACACAGACACTGTCTCACCTCCAAGTGGGTCTTCAGAGATGAGGGTCACCAATCCCAGATGAGCCCCCAAATGAAAGACCCCCCCCCCGGAGTGGGGAGACTCTCACTCAAGTCTCGGGATAACATGACCCCCCAAGAACTCACGAAAGACCGTCCTTGCTGCAATCACACGAGGTTTAATGACAGGAACCAGCTGGGGCCGAAACTCATATCCCATGCAGGGGTAGCGGAGTTCGACCCTGAGTAGCTGGGAGAGGGGGTATTTAAGGGAAGAAATGAAACTACAACCCAAAGGGCACCACCTGGCATGGTTTTACATTATCAACTGATCCCTTCCTATCATGTATTCCCTCCCAGGATTTTCTTTTTTTTAACACTTGTTCCCTCCTGCATCTGTGCTTCTCCATGACTGATTACATCATGCACAGCGGCTCCCTCTCTTTGCAGCCGTACTCATTAATAGCAATGACTCCACCTGTGTTTGCTCCACTCTGGTAATTGTCTAAACTATAGTCTGATTTAGGACTTTTCCTTTGTAGCTGCCATGAATTTTGTGGAAACACTCTCAACTGCATGAACACACAAGAAGATACACAAAGATCAACAGTGATGATGAAAAGGGCTTTCCTTTTCTCATTGCCTAGGAGAAACAATGGCACAAAACAGAGGCCTCCATGGGTCTGGGGGTCAGTAGCTGAAGCCAGCTTCTCATAAGGCTTCGTAACCTCCTCACTGGACTGAGAAACAGTAGGAAATGGCAATTTGGCTTTATTTTTATTTCTGCCCTTCAAATTCCACAAACTTCTTAGAGAAGAAAGCTCGCCTGTGGTCTGGACATGGGAAAGTATTTCATGAGCAAATGTTCAGACTGCCAGATTGACTGAAGACGTTCCTCTAAGTATCCCATCACTGGGGCCACAAAGGCCTGCTGCTGGGCCAGGTCACTGGACTCCTGGGGTTCAGCTGAGGTTGCAATGAAGCTCTTCAAGGAGAGGTTGGTTGGTTGGTTGATTGGTTGGGAGGAGCTACATCTAATCCGCACTGCCACACACCAATCCTTCTAGGGCTTTCATTCTCCGAGGAATAAGTTTCCAAAGGAAAACAGAAGCTGCGTAGGTCATATAAGGGTCCTCTATCTTAGTCTGTGAAACCACTAGAAATGTTGGCAGAAGCAGGAACAAAGTAAGTTCATTCAAACTCAAGATATTTAGAGGAACCTGGCAGTGTACCGGGATTTAACTGGATGGATGCCAAGCAGGCAAGACTCGAAGTTCTGCTCTTTGCGCTCAAGCTTTTGGCCACTTTGAAGGACAATCATCATCTCTTCCGACTTTCTTTTGAGTCCAAACCACCACTTACCAGTCCATAGGGAGGCCCAGCAGGTCACAACTGACATCCCACAGCCGCCTGGCTATTGTCTCATTACGAGCTTGGCCAGAGACCCATGCCAACTGGCAATCACTGGAAGGGAAACAGATTTGAACAGAAAGTTAAGAATGGAATTTGTGCTGGTTGATGGTGGCACATATCTTTATTCCCAGCACTCAGGAGGCAGAGGCAGGTGGATCTCTGTGAGTTCTAGTCTACAGAGCTAGTTACAGGACAGCCAGGGCTACACAAAGAAATCCTGTCTCAAAAAACCAAAAAAATAAAAATGATCAGAATTTGCTTTTTGCCTAGTATAAAGAACATGACAGAAAAACAATCTAGTGTTCACAGACCCCCAGTACTTCACAAGGACAGTTCTGCCCCATTCATTCTCTGATCCTTCGGTTTGTTGGCATCTCTCTATGTGGCCCTGGCTGGCCTGGAACACTTGTTCTGTGGCCCAGCTTGGTTACAAACTCATGATCCTTTTGCTTTGTGCCCTCCCCTGAAATCCTGGGATTATAGGCATATGCCACCACATCCAACCTATTTTCCAGTCTTTCCCCTAAGAAAATATTTCTATCTTCTTCTTATACCATCTCTGAATGCTTTGTCTGTTATACAATGTGATCAGTGCCTCCCTGACACCTGGACAGCTCCATCTACTTCAAATGAAGTCACATATATCCTTCAAGGCCTAGGACAGTGTACAGGACCTAAGGTCCTGCTATTCACATTGGCTGCAGAAGGCATCATTACATGAATGAAGAAGGTTGGGGAACTGCTGTAGAGAAATCCTTTTATACACTGTGAAGATTTGTTGCTGTGGTTGGTTTAATAAGGAAGCTGACTGGCCAATAGCTGAACAGGATAAAGTTAGGCAGGAGAGCCAAATTGAGAATTCTGGGAAGGAGAAGGACAGAGTCAGGAGTCACCAGCCAGACACAGAGGGAGCAGGAGATGAATGTGCCACACTAATAATGGTACCACCATGTGGCAGAGCATAAATAAGGAATATGGATTAACAACATGTAAGAGTTAGTTAGTGATAGGCCTGAGCTATTGGTCAAGCATTTACAATTAATATGTCTCTATGTGGTAATTTGGAAGTGGCTCAAGGGGTGGGAAAACTCTGCTTACAGGGAACCAGAAATATCTCAGTGGTTAAGCACTGCCTGGCATGCTTGAAGCTCTGTCACAAGGGGACCTGGGGAGGGAGGGAAAGAATGAAAAGCATAAAAGAGGAAGCCTCTTTCATAATATCAAACCCCTCTGTAATAATGGCAATAATACAAATCTTGATGGTTCAGATTCTCAACACTGTTGTGTTAGGGACACACTCAAGCCACAAAAAGGTATTCATATGCCTTCTCTGCACTGACATACTCTGCAGGGCAGGCATCCAAACTCTGTACCACCTAGAGAATTCTTTCAAGGAATTTTTTTTTTTTTTTTGGTTTTTCAAGACAGGCTTTCTCAGTAGCTGTGGAGCCAGGCCTGGAACTCACTCTGTAGACCAGGCTGGCCTTGAACTCACAGAGATCTGCCTGCCTCTGCCTCCCGAGTGCTGGGATAAAGGTGTGCGACACTACTGCCTGGCTCCAAGGACACTATTTTATTCATTTTAAATTCTCTGCATCTAGCACATTTTGTGTGTGCATATATGTGTGTAAACACCATTCATGTGCATGTATGTACATGTCATGTGTGTGTTCATGTATATGGAAAGCAGAGGTTGACATCCAATACCTTCCTCAATTACCTTCTACTATTTTTAGGATAGGGTCTCTCACTGAACTAAAGGTCACCAATTCAGCTAGACTGGCTGCCAGCAAGCCTCAGAGATGTTCCCGTCTCTGCCTCCCAGTGCTGAGATTACAGGTGTGTACTACTGCACTTGACTTTGCTGTGGGTGCTGGTGAATGAGCTTACATATGAGATGTGCTAGTTATATGAGAATCATTTTACGCAATGATCCTGCAAGAGATGCTGGTGGGAACATGAGCAAAATAATTCTGGGTAAACCCAAAGTGTTTACCAACTGAGCAACTGCCCTATCCCCTCTAGTACATCCTTATGCTGGGATTCTCCTTGTCCTTTGTCCTCCAGGGCAATGGTTCTCATCAGAGTGATATTCCTCCCAAGGAAACTTGGTCATGTCTGACTACAGTTGTGGTTGTCACAATGGATGGGGGTCTACCAGCATCTAGTAGGGGAAGGCGGGTTGTCAAAGATCTTACTGTGCACAGGACAGCCTCCTACAAGAAAGGACAAGTGTTGTGGCTCAGAAACTCTGCTTTAGATTTAAACTTTGCTTGCAGTTAGAAAGGACTCCTCTGAGGACAGCTAACCTCCTTCCCACGACACCAAGTGTGAGCAACTCTGTCCTCATCCCTACAAGAGGCTCAAAGCATTACCCAGCAAGACTTCCTCCCCAGCATAGGTATAGATAGGATCAGAAGTTCTTTCAACTTGCAAGGCTGGCCACAGGTAATGAGGCATTTGTGTTGTTCTGCAGGACCTGGTAACACCTCTCTGAACTGTGCATCTATATGAACTCTTCCTCCCTTTAGTCAGTGATTTGGTCACAGCAAGAAGGAAAGTACCTAACATTGGCCTTTATATTGTATCACATTAAAAAATTATCTTGGCTGGGTGGTGGTGGCGCACACCTTTAATCCCAGCACTTGGGAGGCAGAGGCAGGTAGATCTCTGTGAGTTCGAGGCCAGCCTGGTCTACAAGAGCTAGTTCCAGGATAGGCTCCAAAGCTACAGAGAAATCCTGTCTCAAAAAACAAAAACAAACAAAAAAATCCCACAACAACCAAAAAATTAACTTGAATGGATCTTAACCTTCACTGTAATACTAAAGCTGTTAAAATGGTTGGAAGAAAATACAGTACATTAGTATGTCCTTGTGATCTCATTAAGACAGTGGTTCTTGGATATGACACCAAAAGTCCAACTGACAAAGAAAAATGATGTATTGAACTTAATCAAAATTAAAATTAAACACTTAGATTAGGGAGGTAGCTCAGTGATTGGAGCTCTCAGTTCAATCCCAGCAAAACACACACACACACACACACACACACACACACACACACTTAAGTTAAATGTGTTTGAGCTTCAAAGGATATCATTAAAAAACGTAAAATGATAATTCACAGAATATGAAATTATATTTGCAAATTATATATGTGATAAAGGACTTGTATCTAGACTATAAAGAACATCAAAAAACAAACAAAAAAGACAAATCCTAAGGTAGATGAGTTGGAAAGGCAATTCTCCAACAAGGATGTACAAATGAACAGAGCACACAAAAATGCTCAACAATAACAGTAGCAGGGAACTGAAAAGGCCAAGCTTCTATTTCATATGCACCGGGATGGCTAAGACTAGGAGGTGAGACAAGCGTTGTCCATGACTGTGGGGGAAAACAAAGCCATCATACACCGCCAGTGGGGATGCAAAATGCTAAAGCTACTGTGGAGAGGCCTGGTAGTTCCTCTGCAGTTAAACATAAAGTTGCCCCATGGCTCAGAAATTCCACTACAAACGATAAGGAATGTCCATATGAAAATTTCTACGTGGGTCAGGTATGGTGGTGTATGTCTTTAATCCAAGTATTCAGGAGGCAGAAGCAGGAGGATCTTAAGTTCAAGGCTCACCTGGGTTACTTAGCAAGTTCAAGGCCAGCCAAAATACAGAGTGAAAACCTGTCTCAAAAACAAACACAAAACCAAAAAAACAGAGCTGGGACATTGTAACTCACACCTATAATCCCAGCACTTGGAAAGCTGAGAGAGGGTGACTGCCACAAGTGCCAGCCAGCCCTGTCTCAAACCTAAAATGAAAGCAAGCAAATAATAATAAATAAAAATTATATGAATGTTTATAGTATTATTTAAATAGCCAGAAAGCAAAACAGTATAATCATTTTATGCATGGTATATGGCTCTATGTCTATATAATGACACAGTCTTTGTAATTAAAAAGTAGTTAAATAATGACATATGTTTTGGCATGGATGAAACTTGAAAACATTATGGTAAATGAAAGAAGGCACAAAAGATTCTAGTTATATGATTCCATTTATATAGAACATCCAGTATAGGCAAATCCTTAAGAGATAGAAAGTAGAGTAGTAAAACCAGGCAGAAGGAATAGCTACTAAAATAGCCAAGTCCTCTATCAGAACAGACTGCTACGCTCATTTCTAGAGACTGATCTGCATGACCGCTGCTAGGCCAAATGAAGTAAAATTAATATCCACAGCATGAGAAAAATTCCTTAAGAGTCAGTTCAATAACCAGATGTGCACACCTGTAATCCAAGCATTTGGGAACTAGAGGCAGGAGGATTAGGAGTTGGAGTTCAAGGCCAGCCTTAGCTATATAGTGAGTTTGAGGCCAGCATGAGCTACAAGAGACCATGCCTCTAAATAAATAAAGAAGAGACCAAAGATGTATGTCTTTAATCCCAACACTGTGGGAGGCAAAGGCCTCTGTTAAAGGTCAGAGGCCTCTGTTCAAAGTCAGCTGGTCTACATAGCAAGTTTTAGGACAGCGATCCTGTCTTTAAAAAAATCATTCTAATGCTCAGAGCTATGTATATATCTTGTGTACAGTGCTTTTATGGTTTATATTGTTCTTAAACTTCAGATCTTCATTTCCAACTATCTATTATATATTTCTACTTCTGTGGAATGCAGATATCACATACTAGAAACATAGTCTCAGGTAGACAACTGTCACTTCAACTGACTATTCCTTCCTCCCTCCCTCCCTTCCTTCTTTCCTTTCTTTCTTCCTTTCTTTCTTTCTTGGCAATAGCAAGCTCACCCTCCTAACCAACTTGTCCTCTTTGGAAAGTTGATAGGAAACAATGGAACTAAGAATCAAGACAGTTGGTGTCCCCCACCCTCCCCAAACAGTTCCCACTGGGTGTGTCAACAGACTAGCCATTGACCATTCCAAGTCTGCCCTGTGGTCTTTCCTATAGATGTAGAGCCATTCCACTCTAATACTGTAGTATATTTCCTCCTGGCCTGTTAGCCAGACTTCATGCCCATGGCCTTGGAAGTCAAGACCCTTACATCACGTGCTCTCTTTTGCCATGTCTATTTCCCATTTCATGTTCTCATCAACCTCCCAGTACCACAGATGTGAAACTGGGTTACCAAATTCAATTCCAGTCCCTACATTCAATTAGGCACCCACTCAAAACTCAGGCCTCTTCCATGTAAGCTTCCTTTGCATTCTAGCTGTCATTACTTGAAACCAGGAACTCTGTATTTTACTGGGTTACTTATTCATTCATTTAAAAAAAAAAAAAGGAGGGGGCTGGAGAGATGGCTCAGAGGTTAAGAGCATGCCTGTTTTTCCAGAGGACCAGGTTCGATTCCCAGCACCCACATGGCAGCTCACAATTGTCTGTAACTCCAGTTCCACAGGATCCAGCACCCTCACACAGACATATATGAAGGCAAAAACACCAATGTGCATAAAATAAACTTTTAAAAAAAGGAAAAAAAGTTTTTTCTTTTCTTTTTCTTCCCCTAAAGCACAGATCAGATTCTGTCTCTTTGTTGAACCAACTTCTATGGCTCCTCCACCAGTCTGGCATTGTCAGGCACAATCAGCTTTTATCATCTGTTTACTCATCTAATATTATCTGTAGCCTCTTCTCTAAAACATAGGCAATTTCAACAGTATCTTGAAGGTGGAGGTAAAATACAAGTTTGATCTATGTGTCTTACTAAAATATGGTGACAGGCTAATGCGGGGGATGGAGCAGTTTGGCCATGGGTTATTGACAGCTGTAGCTGGAGATTGGGTATATATGGGATTAATATGCTGTTTATTCTACCTGTGCATATGTTCAAAACTTCCTACAATAAAAGCTGAGGCAGAGGCAGGCAGATTTTCAGTTTGGGGTCAGTTTGGGCTATATAGCAAGCCCGTGTCTCAAAAATTAAATAAGTAAATAGATGTTGTAGGAGGCTGCTAGTTTGTTTCCAGCCACTCAGACTCAAAATAATCACACAGAAACCATATTCTTTAAATCACTGCTTGACCTATTAGCTCTAGCTTCTTATTGGCTAGCTCTTACATCCTAAACTAACCCATCTCCATTAATCTGTGTATCGCCACGTGGCTGTGGTAAACCAGGTAAAGTTTCATCCAGCATGTGGCATCTGTCTCTGGCGGGGGCTACATGACTAATAGAAAAAAGGACTGGGGGATTATCTTAGTTGGTAAAGTGCATGCATGCCTTGCAAGCATGAGGATTCATGTTACAAAAAAAAAAAAAGCCAAATGTGGTGGTACATGCTTGTAATCCCAGGGATGGAGGATTGAGACAGGTGTGTTCCTGGGTTTCCCTGGCCAGTTAGTCTACATTGGCATGTCTCAAGCTAAAGAGAAATCTTGCCTTTCTGTGTCCCAGACCCTTCAAAAGGTGGATGGTGCCAGAAGTTGTCCTCTGGTTTCTACATGTACAGACACACATGTACCATCACAAACACTAACACACATACAACACGCTCAAAAAACAATAACAGGGCAGGGAATATAGCAATGACAGAGCACTTGCCTTAACATTGCAAGAGGTTCTGGGTTCCATTCCCAGTACTGAGAAAATAATAAAACAAAGTAGAAGGGAATCTATTGATACTATCTTGAAGATAATAGAGAAATACAGATTTAAAACAAAACAGAAGTTCAAATTCAAAAAGGGAAGAAAACAGGATTGATGAGAGAGAGTACAGAAACAGAGAGAAAACATAATTATTACTATAAAAGATGGAAGGATGGTATAAAAATAAGATCAAACCTAGCAGGTACTACAAAAAATGTGAATAGGTCAATTCTCCTATTAAAAGAAAACTCTTAGCATCAAAAGGCAAAAGCTATTTTAAGAAACGTACTTAAATTTTTAAAAATTTATTATTATTTTTATTTTATATGTATGAGTGTTTATCTGCCTGTATGTCTGTGTACCATGTCCATGCCTAGGGGTACCTGGTGGCCAGAAGAGGGTGTCAGATTCTCTGGAACTAGAGTTATGGACAGTTGAGTGCTGAGAACAGAACCTAGGTCCTCTGAAATTGCAGCCTGTGGGAACACAGCCATGTCTCCAACTCTGGGAAATACGCTTTATACAAAAGCATATACTATGCCAGACAAACCCACGCTTTTCCCTTAAGCAATAACAACTCATTTTCAAAGACGGATACGCACCTGAAGTGACTGCCACTCAGGCTCTCGAGACCTTCCATTACGGCACAGTATAGGCTCGTCTGCGCTCCCTGTTGAGGGGTCTTGATGAAAAGGAAGAAAAGCTGCCACATCCATCTCATGAATGGCGAGTACCGAACCAATTCAGAATTGACTGTGCCAGGGTGGACAGAATATGTTGTTACTCCAGAGCCTGGTGTGGGCAGGTGCCATGTCAAGAAGGAAGATAAGACTTGATTTTACCAACTAGCAAAGAGAGCAAGGCATGCAAAGACACATATGATCCCCACAGACAAAATCCACACTTCTGGCGA
>PVIU01001716.1:32528-164981 GCA_004026605.1 Ondatra zibethicus
ACACACACACACACACACACACACACACACACACTGCTCCCTCTGGAGACATCACACACACACTGCTCCCTTGATTTATGCCTGTTGTACAGATCTAGGAGCCAGGTCCAGAGAGGTTTTTCTCTGCTCTAGGACAGCAGAGCCAAGACCCAACATCAAAGCAGCTCTTCACACTGTTGGCCATCCTCATCTCATCCCTCCTCTTGGGCTTCCATGACCCTATGCCTCTCCCAATCTTCTTAAATCTTCAGGTGTTTTGACTCGGTTCTAGATGTTCTCAGTCATCACTTTCTACTCAAACACCTAACCTCAGAATCCCATGACTCACTAAACCTAAACTCCTCTACAATTTTATGATGCTCATGGTTTGTTTGTTTGTTTGTTTGTTTGTTTTTTTGAGATAGGGTTTATTTGTGTGGCTCTGGATATCCTAGAACTCACTCTGTAGACCAGGCTAGCCTCAAACTCAAGAGATTGGCCTGCCTCCTGAGTGATGGGATTTAAAGGCATGTACCACCATTGCCCGGCTGATGCTCACATTTTAAAAAGAGATTTATTTCTATTTTATTTTGTGTATATGTATGTCTTTCTGTGTGTGTATGACATGTGTGTGGGTGTATGAAGAGGTGAGAAGATCCCCTGGAGCTGAAGTTATCGGCAGGGGCTGAACTTGGATCCTCTGGAAGAGCAGCAAGTGCTCTTAACTGCTTGCATTTATTTAGAAATCTGCACCCCAAACTGCTCCTTTGAGTTTGAATGGGGGTAAATTTGTATTCATTGCATATTTTCTCTCTCTCTCTCTTTTTTTTTTTTAAGCCTACAGCACCCGGTATTCCCAGGCGGTCTCCCATCCAAGTACTAACCAGGCCCGACCCTACTTAGCTTCCAAGATCAGACAAGATCGGGCGCGTTCAGGGTGGTATGGCCGTAGACTTCTCTTATTTTTTTTATAATTTTTTTTAAATATTTTTATTTATTTATTATGTATACAATATTCTGTCTGTATGTATGCCTGCAGGCCAGAAGAGGGCATCAGATCTCATTTGAGATGGTTGTGAGCCACCATGTGGTTGCTGGGAATTGAACTCAGGGCCTTTGGAAGAGCAGGCAATGCTCTTAACCACTGAGCCATCTCTCCAGCCCTTCTCTCTTATTTTTAAAAATTATTTTATTGTTATGAGTGTTTTGCCTGCATGTATGCATGCCACATGTGTGTCCGGTACACAAGGAGGTCAGAAGAAAGTATCAGATTTCCTGGAACTAGAATTGTGGATGGCTGAGCCACCATGTGGCTGCTGAGAACTGATCCTGGGTCCTTTACAAGAGCAACAAGTGCTCTGAACTGCTAAGCCATCTCTCCAGCCCCTTGTTTGACCTCTGGCTGTTAGAGAGATGCCTCCTCCCCCATCCACCACTCCTAGTACATGTTTTATACTAATATCTGTTATTAAGTTACATTTCACTTATCAGTGAGGACTGAATGGATTATGTCAGCAACCCATGAAGCAGTCCTCACTGTACCTGGGAGGAACTAAATCTTGGAAATCTTAGTAACTTGCTGCAGGTCACACTGCATTAAGCAGTGAGACCAAGTCTTCAGATTCAAAGTCAGAATTTCCCTGTCCCCAGTCAGCCACCCCCGATAGTCAATGTGGGCTACTTATAAAACCATACCCAGTTCGACTCATGGAAGTTGCTCCTGTGCAGGTGATGGACCCTGGGAAACAGCTCCCATCCTGTGGCTTGTCACTATTTCCCACTGGCTCCTGCCTCCCAGACTCACCTTTCAGCCTCCTGGCCAGTTCCTGAGTGAAGAGAATGTTGGCCAGTTTGCTGTGGCAATACGCTAGACCTGCACTGTAGAACTTCTCGCCCTGCAGGTTATGGAAGTGGATCCTTCCCAGATGATGTGCCAGGGAGGACACATTGACAACCCTTGATGGGGCTGATGCCTTCAGTTTCCCTAGCAGCAAATGGGTCAAGAGGAAGTGACCTGTTGAGAGAAAGCGGGGATATCAGAGTTGTTCAGCACCTACGTCATGTGAGAAGCATAGTGGCGAGTAGAGCTCAGCGATGGGAGACGACTGCATTAGCAGCTGGGACAGGTGAGAGGGAAGTCAGGAACGAGGCCATCACTGCAACAGAGCTCAGCGATGGGAGGCGACTGCATTAGCAGCTGGGACAGGTGAGAGGGAAGTCAGGATCAAGACCACCACTGCAACAGAGCTCAGCGATGGGAGGCGACTGCATTAGCAGCTGGGACAGGTGACAGCAGTCGGGAACGAGGCCACCACTGCAACTTTTCATCATAAATTAGAGAGCAAGTTCAGAGGGGGTTTAAGAAAACAGAAACAGCCAAAGACCACAAGACACCCTTATACAAGGCAGGTCTGTACTAAGGATATGAGTCCTGTTTCATTTCAACAGAGCTGAGCAGGCCATTCTTGGAGAGCAGACAGTGGCACACACTCAGGGGGCTGGATCATGAGCTGGAGGGTAATCTGGGCTACATAGCAAGACCTTGTTCCCAAAACAAATGAGCATGAAGAGCGTGTGGCCTCTACCTGATGCTGGCCATAAAGATAAGCAACACATCCCTCAATCTAATATACCCCCAGCAGAAGCCAAATCTGAATTGCAGATTTAAAGAGTAGGGAGAGGATTTGGAGAGATGGCTCAGCAGTTAAAAGTACTTGCTGCTCTTCCAGAAGTCCTGAGTCTGGTTCCCAGCACCAATATATGGAGACTTACAACCACCTTAACTCTAGCTCCAGGGGATCGGATACTTTCTTTCAGCTTCTGCAGACACGTACATACATGTAGCATACACCCACACAGAAATACATGTAAGTGTGTATATGTAAGTATGTATGTATGTATGTATATATGTATAGTAGGCAGAACTTGAAGCAGGCCTCAGGGCTGGTTAGCCCTCAGTTTTCAGGCAGTTCTCAACTATTTATTATACATGCATGGTTGATTACAGCCCTGAGCTCCAATGGTTCCAGAGAGAAGGTTCGATCTGACCCGAATTTTCTGAGAGAGTTTTAGGTTCCCTCTGGCTTTGGATTGAGGACAGACTTCTCACCTAAGTGGTTGACTCCGATGTGCATCTCAAAGCCGTCTGCTGTCTTCGAGTAGGGGCACATCATCACCCCTGCATTGTTGATGAGAATGTGGAGGTGCTTTTCCTCTGCAGGAAGAGAAAACAGCCATGGCTTTCACATCGAGAAATTGTCCTCACAACCCAGGCCTAGGCCTCCACGGAAGGGGAATGAAAGCAGGGAGGCAAGACCCCACTCTTTGCCCCCTATCCCCTCCCGTTACTTTGTATTGGTTTTATTGTAAGACTTCTTTTATACTTGGTTATTGTTTTTTGTTGTTGTTGTTGTAAGACTAGGGCTGATCTCACACACTTTTACATGGCAAAATTCTATTTTCCACTGCAGAGTAGTATGTACAGGCTCTCCAAAAGCTCCTTAGTCATTGTCTTAGGGAAATGTTCTATCCACCAGAAAGACTTCCAAGCTGAATGAAAAGACACAGAAGCCCACAGAAAAAGGGTGCTCCATAAGCACCCATAGGTCTAGGATATGGGCCCCCAGAGAAACCTGCCACCTCGCTCTCATAGTTCATTTCCTTATGTGGATTGTAATTCTTGACTGTAAACTCCTATGGGTGAAAGTTATTTCCCTTAAGAAGTCTAGATCCCTGGGTGATGAGGGTCGGGTATACCTGAACAGTACTCTTGGGTCTACTTTTGGTGAAATACCACAGCTTTCTAAAAAATGTTATTGCATTTACTTATTTGAGTGAGAGAGAATGAGAGAGAGAATACATGACATGGAGTTGGTGTGCAGGTCAGAGGACAACTTGTGGGAGTTAGTTCTCTCCTTCCACCACGGGAGTCCTAAAGATTGAACTCTGGTCAGCAGGCTTGGCAGCAAGCACCTTTACCTGCTGAGCCATTTTGCTTGCTCCACAGGTTTTTAAGTTAAGATGCTACAACACTTAGTAGAATGACTTCATGACATCAGCTTGGATTCTATTTTCTTGCAGATCACCACCCTTCCTTCAGCTATCCAGATCCTAACTGTGTGTTTGAATGAGATGTCTCCCAAGATCTCCGACATTTGAATACTTGGTACCTAGCTGTTAGCTTTCTGGAGAGAATTGGGTAGTGTGGCCTTGCTGGAAGAATATGTCACTGAGGACAAGTGTTAGGTTTCATAAGACTTGTGTCAGAGCTAGTTCCAGGACAGGCTCCAAAGCCGCAGAGAAACCCTGTCTCAAAAAACAAAAAACAAAAGACTTATGTCATTCCTAGGACACTTTCCAGGTCCTGCTTGCAGTTCAAGACGTGAGCTCAGAGCTGTTCCTGCTGCTATGCCTTTGCTCTACAATCATGGCCGCTAGCCTTCTGGAACTGTAAACCCAATTAAGTGCTTTCTTTTATAAAGTTGACATGGACATGGAATCTTATCACAGCAAGAGAAAACTATCTAATATACCAAGAAAGGGTAAGCTACTTCATTATGGCCCTGAGGTGGTGGCCAGGGTCTTGTTTTTCTTTTTAGTATTTATGCCATAGACAAATGGCTCTCTACAAATCCCAACATTTTATATAGCTCCAGCTCTCAAAGGCCTGAGGCCTATCCCAGCATGGATGTTTATGACAGGCCCTACCAAGTCCAGCCCATATTGAGTCCTGATGTTCCTGCTACATTTTTGACTTTAGCTCTTGCTCACTGTTATGGGTTTGGGGCTCTGTGGTGGTTTGAAAGAGAACAGCCCCCATAGGCTCATATGTCTGAACACTTGATCTCTAATTGGTGGAATTCTTTGGGAAAGATTAGAAGGTGTGGTCTTGCTGGAGAAAGTGTGTTATTGGGGGTGGGCTTTGAGATTTCAAAAGTCCATATCATTCTCAGTTAGCTATTTTTACAGTTCAGGAGATAATCTCTCAGCTACTGCTCCAGCACCATGCCTGCCTACCTGTTGCCATGCTCCTTGCTATGGTGGTCATAGACTGTAGCCTTCTGGAACTGTGAAATCCAAATTAAACACTTTCTTTTATAAGTTGCCTTGGTCATGGTGTCTCACCATGGCAACAGAAAAGTAACTAAGACAGGTTCTTTCTTTGTTTCTGCATCCTGAAGATGTCCCCTTGATCATAATGTATTGACCTAGTGACATAAAGAAAATTATGCACCAATGGTCATAATACCGTCTTTGTCTCCACTTACCAGCTAAGAACTCTTTGGCAAAGGCTCGAATAGACTTGGTATCAGCTAGGTCCAGTTTCCGTACCAAGACCTGATTGTTCCCTGTGGTGGCCTGGATCTCGCTGGCCACCCGTTCCCCCTTTTGCACATCCCGGCAAGCTAAATACACACGGGCTCCTGTCAACCAAATGAAGGGAAAACTGTTGGCTCTATTTTCAGGTGGTTTGAGAGACTGAACACAGATGCTGAATGTTCCTGATATTTTACAGAACAGGAATTTTTATCCCTTACTTCACAACAGTGGTATCTGAAGCAAATGAGCAAAGAAAAAATAGAGATGGTACTTGTTATTTTTTAAGTTTCTTGTTAAGTGCCCATTATATGTAGAGCATCATACCAGATTCAGACCATCATAGGAAATTAACGAGGTGCTTGGAGTGCTCTTACATTCCAAATCTGGGAAGAAACAATGAGCATGATCATCACTGTGAGGGGCAAAACATCGGCAGGGGCGGGTTGGGAGCAGGTGCACTTGCCTCTTTGGGCCAGGTCCTTAGCAGTCTCCTTCCCAATGCCTGTGTTAGCACCAGTGACTATGGCTACCTTCCCAGGAAGCTGGACATTAGATGTACACACTCCACTGGACAGCATTTTCCTAGGGACACAGAAAAACATATCAGTTCCTCATTATCCTTTCCTGCTGAGGATTCCTGCAACTCCATCTGCCTGCCAGTCCCAAGGCTGAGTTTGCTTTTATTTCTTCAATGTAATTCTTTCATAAGCTTAAGTTGAAAAGTGACAAGACCAGCAAGATGCCTTAGCAGGTAAGCATGCCTGCCTCCAAGCCTGTCGACATCAGTCCAGTCTCCAGGACCTACGTGACGGAAAGTGAGAATTGACTCCTGAAGGTTGTTCTCTGACTTCCACATGTACGCCATGGTACATACATGTGCACCCACCCCAACATACAATAAATATCCATATACACAATAAATAAATGTTAAAAATGAAAAAAAAAGAAGTCAGCCATCTACTCATAAGCCAGATACAATCTTTTTTTTTTAAAGATTTATTTATTTATTATGTATACAACATTCTGCCTCTATGTATGCCGGCATGCCAGAAGAGGGTGCCAGATCTCATTACAGATGGTTGTGAGCCACCATATGGTTGCTGGGAATCGAACTCAGGACCTCTGGAAGAGCAGCCAGTGCTCTTAACCACTGAGCCATCTCTCCAGCCCCCTACAATCTTACCATTTAGGAGATAGAAGAATTGAGTTTAAGGCCAGCCTGGGCTACTAAGCAACTGTCTCAAAAGAGGAAACAAACAAAAATTTTATGCTCTTGTTTAAGGACAAAAAGTAATAGCATTTAAAAGACAAAAGTTAGATCTGGCTGGGCATGGTAATGGCACACCTTTGATCCCAGCACTTGGGAGACAGGGGGATCTCTATGAGTTCAAGGCCAGCCTGGTCTACAAAGTGAGTTGCAGGACAGCTAGGGTGACTTAGAGAGATGCTGCCTTCAGAGTTCTATCTGCTCCCTAAAGCACAAGACCTGGGTGCGTGAGTGATTGGTCAGGCCTCTGAATTCGGTTTCAATTGCCCATCCCGCATTTTTGGCTTAGGAAATCACAAGACTCAACCAAGCAGAAGAAACGTGGTCTTTGCATGCCAATCTGTGACAAATGGCATTTCATAATCTTGAGAATGGCTAATCCAATTCAAAGAGTAGAAATCATAAGCTTATGAATCTAGGTCAAAAATAAGAAAAAGATAACACAGTCACACATTTAAGAATGGGAGAGGGACTGGAGAGATGCTTAGTGTTTAAGAGCACTGACTGCCCTTCCAGAGGACCAGGTTCAATTCCCAGCACAGACATGGTGGCTTGCAGCTGTAGCTTACAGTCATCTATAACTCCAGTTCCGGGGGATCTGAAACCCTCATTCAGGCATACATGCAGGCAAAACACCAATGCACATAAAATAAGAATAAATTAATTATATTTATAAAGTCCCAGGTATGGTGGTGCATGCCTCTTAAAGAATGGGACAAGGGTTAGGGATTTAGCTTGGGGAAAAAGTATGTACTTAGCATGTGTAAAGCTGTATGTTTGATTACTAAGGTCCCACATTAATAATAGAATAATGACAACAGAACAGAGTGACACAGACAAGAGCAAGGGTCTGTAGCTTGTTTGTCTAATGCAAGTTCTTGTTCCTATGCTGTACGCTCTACAGCCTTTCCAAATGGATGAAGCACAAACACAACCCTCAGATTTTTCTTTTCTCTACAATCTTGGGACTAAAAGCACCTGTTGACTTAAGAGGTGTGTTTTGAAAGAGCATCTCAACTTTTCCATTAAACATGTTTCCATTGAATTGCAAGCAGTTCAATTCCACTGAACTGAAGTTATTGCTTAAGGCAAACTAACTCGTGGTGCCAGCTGAACCTCTCTGCTCAGGGATCAGGGCTCTGTCTCTCACAGCCCTTCAGATTGAGCTTCAACACTGACAAGTCCTGGGGACCTGTACTTGCTTCTTTCTCCGTTACCAGCAAAAACAAAAGAGACAGTCAACTATGAAAGCCCAGCTCTGGCCCCACTCCCACAAGCTCCAACGGGGATAATAAAGTCCTTAGAGTGTACTGTTCTCAGAAACATCTCGCTGGATAGAGTTCCGGTTCAAGATTCTCTGTGGATATGACGATCTGGTGGTAGAAAGAAACTCATGATTTAGTCTGAGTCCAAGGCCCACATGTGCCTACTACATGTGGGAGCAGGAGTATTAGAGAGAAGGAAAACTACAAATGGAAGAAGGCCACCAGGGAAAGAAGGAGATGTAAAAACAGAGGGAAGCAGGTCCTAGGAAATCATTTACTATGGTAAGAAATAACAGGAGGATCGGGCACAGCCTCGGGTCCAATAGGAACTACAGCCAAGTTGCCAGAAAGAAGAGGGCGTTTATTACTGGTCTACCGTCACTCCTGGTGACTTACTCAGAACCAATCAGTTGTCTGCCCCTAGTGTAGCCGGCCGCTCATTTCTCTGGCGGTATGTGGCCAGTTTTGAGCTGATCTGACACTTGGTCAAGAGACCACGTCGCCTTCTTTCATTCCGTCCTTCCTCTCCTGGTCCTTAGGAATCTAATTCAGGCAAACACACACACCCTTGTTCCGACGGCAAAAGAAAGCAATCTCCTCTTAACACCTTCACGGAGGAGGGAATAACAGCAAAGAGAGCATGCAGTGGGGGGCTACGGATAAAACTCCCGGCGGGTTCAGAGAGCAAAAAGTGCAAGCGCTCTGTGCTACCTCAAGGACTGAAAGCAAGTAGATAGACAAAGGCTGGTTCTAAGCGTGGGAAAGGAGGAAACAGCGTTGAGGGGTGCACCCCACGTTAGGGTCTGAAGCCCGCCGTGCTCTCGGGCTTCCCCCAGCCAGAAGCGGGTGGTGCTAGAAGAAAGGTAGGCCAGAAGGAGCAAAGCAGGATGCTGGGGGGACGGGGAGCCCTCTCACGA
This sequence comes from Ondatra zibethicus, assembly GCA_004026605.1. Lineage (NCBI taxonomy): Eukaryota > Metazoa > Chordata > Mammalia > Rodentia > Cricetidae > Ondatra > Ondatra zibethicus. Next base: position 41,276 of record PVIU01001716.1, read on the forward strand.
CCACTTGGAGTCTGGCGTCTCGCCATACCCACACCCAGGGCACTTGGATCTCGCCTGCAGTCCACTGAACTCCAGACCTCGGCCATCGGAAGGACGCCTTAGGGAGTTTTCCTAGTCTTTTTTGGGGGAGGGGGAAGAGGGTTGGGGTCGGGAGGGAGGATAAGTTTCAGTGGGGATTCTTGTCTTCTCAAAAAGACCTGGCAAGAAAAGACAAGACATTCGCACAGACCTGATTTTTGGCGTGGCCAGGTAGAGGATGAAGGGAAGACAGAGAAGCAGCAGGAAGACAACCATCTCAGCAGCGCCGTAGCACAGAGGAGGTTGATGCTCCTAAACGGCTGGCCAACTATGGCTTCTCTTTCCTAGACACACCCCGATTCAATAGCAACCGACCTAGAGCAAAGCCCTCTGGGAAATGTAGTCCAGGATTTGGCGGCTGCCTGGCGGTTTATTTTCAGGGAGATGTTTCCAAGCACTGTGAGAAGTTGAATAACACAATACTGGAGAGGCCTAGCCCCTGTAGTATCATTGAACCAGCCCTTCTGCCGCCCTCTGGCCACTAATGATTCTTTAGAAATCGCCCCAGTTTGCTTTCTCTTGGAGCCCAGGTCCAGTGCTTTGTTCAATTTTCCCCAATCATGATTAGAAAATTACCTCATTTTGTCTGGAAGATAGCATCTGGTAAGGATTCTGAGGTCGATTTACACAGGAGAGGAGCCGTTATCTGACAGTTGGTGAGGTGGAAGGCATCCTTTCTCAGAGACTGTGTCCTATGGGGGCAAAGCAAGTAAGACATTTCCCTAGAGAATAACTGCTGTGTCTACTTTGAGCTATGATGATATTCATAGTAACTTCCCAAGTACTTGATCATTGCTTGATAATAAAATAATAGTTGTATTTTTTTTATGACTGTCACCTGTTAATCCTCAAGGCAGCAATGGCTTTCTCGGATTGGTACAGTTGGTTTTTGCCAGTTTATGAAAATATTTAATCCTGTCTTGAACGAGGGCAGTAACATTTCTCTGGGAACAGGCAGCTCCCTAGTCAAGCTTGCTTTCATCTGAGGTCTATTTTGGAGGGATTACGTTTTTTTCTTATTACTTAAAAAAAAAAATACCAATCCAAATTCCCACTCCCTCCCCTCCTCCTAGTCCCCTCCTATCTCACCCTCTCCAATCCTAAGAGAGGACAATGCACCCTGCCCTGTGGAAAGTCCAAGGCCATCCCTACCACATCTAGGTTGGGCAAGGTATACGTCCAAAGAGAATAGGATTTCAAGAAGCCAGTACATGCAATAGAGACAAACTCCAGTGTCAATCGAGATAGAGGAAGGACAGATATGACAGCATGGGTTAAGTTTTAATAAATCATTATCTATCTGTGATTTCCCATCTACACTAATAGTTTCTGGTTCTTTGGCTTAATTACTTTCCATTTGATTGGAGGACACCTGTTCCATGGCCAGCTTGAAGCAATATGTTGTGCAGCAGCTGAGGAGGAGGTTCCTTCACACAGGGCATATTCTTAAAGACCTAGCATTAGATTGTCTAGTAACCATCAGCTTTTGTCACTTTCTTCTCATTGTGCTGTTTGGTGTTTGGACAGCAGCTCACAGGTCAACAAAAAGACTTTTGTGTGTTCTGCTTCTTACTCATTTTACAAATGTTTCAGGTATTCCTCCTGGGAGCTGAACTGCACTGAGGACCAGAGGGAGCCAGGCAGACATAACCTATGCTCTCTCAAGCTTAAAGGGCACCAGGGAAAGCCTTGGAGAGGGATTACTATAAACAGATCATGGGAAAGCCATGTAAGAATAAAGAGAGCTTTGACAGTTGACAAAAGGCAGGACTCTCCTGCTCTAGAGATCAGTGAAGGCTACTCTGAGAAAATGGCCTTTGAGCTGAGGCCTCATGGGAGGTCAAGATTAATACACCTCAACACAGAGGAACTCACTGAGGAAAGATCCCACCACTACCTCAACACACAGGAGCACACAGAGGAAAGACCCCACCACCACCACAGGGCTCAGAGCTGGGGAAAAGCACAGTAGAGTGCAGAGGACTTGGGGGCGCAAGGAGGAGAGCCAGAAATGTCACTAGCCAGTGTTTATATAGGACTTATGTGCCAGATCATGGCCAAGCACTTATACCGCCCTCTTTTTTTTCTCCCTCATACCCCAGTGCTAAATTCCCTCAGCTAACCTCAAATTTATTAGCTTTTTCAGTTCTTGTTTTAAGTCAGGTGGATATCTATGAGTTCCAGGCCAGCCTGATCTAAATGAGTTCCAGGACAACCAGGGCTACACAGAGAGAATTTATCTCACACTCCCCATAGCAGTAACAACAACAACAATAATAAGGGGGTGAGCTCCTTAGAGATGCAGTTTCAGAGGAGAACCTGGAGGATCACTAAAGGGAGGAAATAGTAGTGGTGAATGTGGTTGAAAAAGGCCAGAGAGATTGGAGATGTATCAGGTTTAATCTGGAGAAAGAAAGAGAGAGGAAGAAAGAGAGAGAGGTGCTTTTCAATTTTTATTTAATTAAAATGTGAAAGTGTATCATGAGGGCCTGCTTGTTGGGGTTTCTGTCCTGCCCAGTTCCCGCAGCTGTTTAGCCCCAAAGAAAATCACACAGAGGTCTCCAGAAGATTATAAACAGATTGGCCCATTAGCTCAGGCTAAGTATTAGTTCTTATAAGTTATATTAACCCATTATTCTTATCTATGTTAGCCACATGGCTCAGTACCTTTTTCAGCGGGGCAGGTCACATCCTGCTTCTTCGGTGGTCTAGGCAGGAGTCCCGAGAGAGCTTCCTGCTTCCCAGAATTCTCCTATTCTCCTTGCTCCGCCTCTACTTCCTGTCTGGTTGTCCTACCTATACATCCTGGCTAATGGTCAATCAGCGTTTATTTAAATCATGATTGACAGAATACAGACAATTCTCCCGCACCATTAAAGTATAAATGTTTTGCCTGCATGTATATCTGTGTACCATATGCATTCCCGGTGCCATGGAGGCCAGAAGAGGCCAGCGGGTCCCCTAGAATTGGAGTTCCAGATGGTTGTGAGCTATTGTGTGGGTGTTGGAAATCAAAGTCATCTCTCCAGGCCTCAAAGACAAATCTTTTAAGTGGCCAAGTGATTTGAACAAATGTAACCAAAAAGAGAGAGAACAATTAGAAACACTAAGGGGAATTTAATTAAAACCACAATAAAATACCTCTACCCTCCTACAAGAATGGCCAAAGCCCAAAGGCTGACCACACCAGTACTGATAAGAACTTAGAACAACTGAAATGGTTGCTGCCGGAGGGGGTCATGTTACACCTCAGCGGTGGAGCCGCTGACACATTTTTGTTGCTCAAGTAAATAATCCCCCACCTATGCTAGTGCCCTTAACCTTAATGCAATAATCCTTCCCCCCCCTCCCGTCAAAGGCACTAAAAATACGGAAGATGAAAGGGTTCAGTGGAAGGGGGAAGGCAATATAAGAGAATAATGTGGGTGGGAAGATGATCAAACTGTATATGTGCATGTAGGAAATCATGAAAAAATAAATACTTTTTTTAAAAGAAAAAGGTTAAATTAAAAAAAAAAAAAACAAATGGTAGCATGTGAATTTAAAAGAAAAAAAGAATGAACAAAACCCAGTGAGAGAAGTTTACAAATGTCTGTTGAAAGCAAATTTATCAACTGCATTTGGAAACTCTGTTTTGTTTTTGTTTTTGTCTATTTTTTCTTTTTTTGAGACAGGGGCTCACCATAAAGTCCCCAGCTGGCCTGGAACTAACAGAAATCCACCTGCCTCTGCCTCTGCCTCCTGAGTGTTGGTGCCGAAGGTGCACACCAGCACACCTAGTTCCATTCGGGCGTTCTTTTTAGGCTTTGGGTTTGGCCTTGAGCTCACTAGGTAACCCAGGGTGGCCCTGAATTCACAGTCCTTCTGCCTCAAAATCCTGAGCAGTGGTATTAAAAAAGCATTAAAAAAAAAAAAAAGGAAGCGAGAGCATGCATGCAGATAATGAAGTTCCCTGGGCCGTGGCAGAGCTGATACAAGAAGACCAAGAAGCAGGCCTCAGAGCCCTTGGGGAAACTGGTATGAGAGATTCACGCCCACAGGACAGGGACCAGGAGTGCAGCCCCACCACCTGAGCCAAGTTGGGACCAGCATAGTGACACATTGCTGTGACAGACCTGACCATGGTGTTGTGGGGAGGGCTGTGGAAAGACTTTGGGCTAGAAAAGCCATTGACTTGAGAGTTCAGTGGGATCTTCTTGTAGGAGCATCCTATAGAGGTTCTGTTCTGAGGTGAAATCTTCTGGGAAGTGTTTCCTGGGAGTCAGCACACAGAAGCTGTGTTCCGGGGTGGCCAAGGTTTTACCTTGCGCTGGCAGTCACACTTGGTAGTATGAGAGGCCCCTGGGTGTTACTGATCTTGAAGGCATGAAGAGGCCATGGAGAACAGCTAAGGTTGGGAACTCTGAAAGTCCAGGAGAAGCCACCGATGAGTTGTGGCCTCAGGAGCCATTGAAGGACCAGGATTGACGGGGTCATGCAGAGAAGTTGAGGCTTGGCACCATGAAGTGAGCCTAGGAGAGGCTATTGGTGAATGTGCACCCAGTTGCAACAGAAGGCCTCAGCATTTTGGAGACGCTAGTACCTTGGGTTGACCACCAAGAACAGCAACAGTGGTGTGGAGCCAGCTGGAGCCTAGAAGATAAGCTCTGTGTGCTGCAGAGGATGGAGCAGGAGTGATCCAAGGCCCTTGGAGAAGCCCAGAAGATCATAAGTGGATCCTAGACATTGGACATTGAGTTATTTGCACTGTTGGAGTTTGGTTTTTGCTTTGTTCAGATTGTGACTGTGCTCTGGTTCTTCCTTCTTGAAGTAAGGAAATGTTTAATTTATTTTTTTTAATTTACAGGAGACCACATTTGAAAGACTGAATTTTGATTAAAATTTATTTTTATTTTATGTGTATGGATATTTCACCAATAAGTATGTTTGTGTACCAAGTGTGTTTAGTGTTCATGGAGTATGGAGGAGACAGAGAAGAGGGTATGGATCCCCTGGAACTGGAGTTATAAATGGTTGTGAGCTATCACGTGGGTGCTGGGAATTGAACCCAGGTCCTCTAGAAGAGCAACTACTCTTAACCACTGAACCATCTCTCCAGTCCTGAGAGACTGAATTTTAAAGAGTTTGATTTTTAAAGTTTGTGAGACTTTTAAAGTTTGTAAAATGTTTTATGTTGTGATGTTGATGTTAATGTGTGATCTTGGGGGTGAACAAGAAAAGAATGGTTTTGGCTAAACAGTGATTTGTGGGTCAAGTTGACAAGAGGTCAATTGTCCTGGCTAGTTTTATGTCAGCTTGATAACTCTGAAAGGAGGGGACCTTAACTGAGAAAATTCCTCTATAATATCCATCTGTAAGGCATTTTCTTAATTATTTATTGATGGAGGAGGGTCCATCCCATGGTGGGTGGTGCTACCCCTGGGCTGGTGGTCTTGAGTTCTATAAGAAAGCAGGATGAACAAAGTCATGGGAACAAGTCAGTAAGCAGCACCCCTCCGTGGCCTCTCCATCAGCTCCTGCCTCCAGGTTCTTGTCCTGTCTTTAACCAATGATGAACATTACTGTGAAAGTTTAAGCCAAATAATCCCCTTCTTCCTCAAGTTGCTTGATTCATGGTGTTTCCTTGCAGCAATACAAGCCTTAGCTAAGACAGATGTTCTACTAGAATGTGGCTGAATCTGGATCAAAGGGTAATCTGAGCAGAGAGATTTGCAGATCCATGCGTGCTGCCTTATTCACAATAGCTAAGATACTGAAGAGCCTCGGTGCCCATGAGCAGATGACTAGCTAAAGGAAGTAAATGTGGCTGCTGGGATAAGACACCATGATTAAAAAAAACTTAGAAATGAAAGCGTGCTATTGGGCTTACAGTCCCAGAGGTCTAACGTCCGTGATGGTAGAGCAAAAACCATGGCAGCAGGAACAGCTGAGAGTTCACATCTCAAACCACAAGCAGGAGGCAGAGAGCACACTGGGAACAACATGCGTCTTCTGAAACCTCCAAGCTCACCCCAGTGACACACATCTTCTTTCAAGGCCACAGCTCTTAATCCTTCCCAAACAGTTTCACCAACTGGGGACCAAGTATTCAAATATATGAGCCTATGGGGCCCCGTCTCATTCAAACCATCAACCTAATAGATGTGCACGATGGAATTTTATTCAACCATACAGAGGAATGAAACTATGCCATTTTCTAGAAAATGGATGGAACTGAAGATCATTACGTTAAGTGAAATGAGCCAAATTCAGAAAGACAAATGTCTCGTTTTTTCTCTTATGCATAATCTAGATTTCAATACAAACATGATAGTACATATATATGATATGAACATAGGAAGACAATGAGAGGGAAGAAAGAGGCCTAAAGGAGAGCAGAGAGACAAACAAGACAGAGTCCTCCCCAATGAGGGTGGGAGAGAAAAATAAAACAGTACATGTCTGCTCTCTTATGGAATCTGGAGTTGACTCTCTTCCTATCTACCTATCTATATATCCTATGTACTTATCTGTGTGCAACCAGAAAGCACTGGGAGAGAGAAGTAAGCAGTGAGGTGGGAGGAGGGAGAAAAGAGGATAGTAGGAGGGTACATATTATAAGGGCATAAAAACATATGTTATATATATTTATATATCATACATATCTATATATCAAATATATTTGATTATATTACATATCATTATAGTATATGTCACATATCATTATAGTACATGTTATATAGTATAGTATGTTATATATACTATAATGAACTATTATCTTTTTTGCTAATTTTAATAATTTAGAAGGCTGGGTGCAGGCAAGGGATAGCCGCTAAGGTCAGAGGCACAAACAGTGGCCAGGGAGAACATGTTGGGCCTGGAATGCCAAGCCGGAGCTACACTTTTACATTACATCAAGCAATGGAGGGTTTAGACAGAAGAATGAGGCACTGAGTTCATGTTCTGTTTCATTCCCCAAAGAAATTACAAAGCTCAACACACCCATTTCTCCCTCCCAGATTTCTCTGAGTGCAAGACCTGTGTTTCCCACCACCCATCAGGCCCCTTTATCTGGATGCCCTGGTCCTCCCCATGAGTTTCTTACGTTTTGGTAAACAGGACCATCTTTCTGTGTACCTACCAAGAACACGATGGGTGTTGTTTCTTTCCCTTTGGAGAGGTTGGGACCTGGCAAATCACCCCTCACTAACTGTAACCCAACATCACATTCGTTAATCCAGACTGGTAAAGTGCTCAACTGACATTCGGAAAGAAATGAACAAGTGTGTGGCCTCGGTAACAAGCTGGCTTCCAGATAGCACTGATTTATAGATTAATATCGTCTCTTTCAAGTTTACATCTAGGCGTGAATTCAAAGGTAGTAAGATGTCATTAGTAAGGGATCTTTGTTTTATTACTTAAGGTATTTATTTTGCAAATGTGTGTTGAGTAATAGTTCTCTAGGGCAGTTTTGTCAAACCATTGTTCCAATTATCCATAGTTGGGTAACACTCCACCCACACTTAGGAATTAAATAGAATTTACTTCACAATGATCATGATTAGGAGTTCAGAAGAGTTTCACAGGGTGATTCTTCTGTGCTCTATGGAGTTGACTGTGATGGCTCCATGGGGCAAAATTGACATGTGGGTAGGTCTGGGGAAATTCAAGAAGGTATCCCTCAAATGTCTCAAGCTTTGGCAGGAATAACCAGAAGCTGAGGCTGGACTGGGACACTCTCTCTTCGTCGTCTGGGGATCTCTCTATGGTCCTCCCAGAATGCTGCTTGTTCATCATCTCCTCCTCCTTCTTCTCTGCCTCCTCCTCCTCTTCCCTGTCTTCTTCTTTTTCCTCCTCTCTATAGTTATACAATAAAACTCAGATAATAGGAAACTTATTACGTCGATACACAACAGAATACAATTTTAGCTATGCACACAGACCTTGTTTGTTGGATTTATAATAAGATAATTTGGGTTCCAGGAGTGATAGGCAAGAGACAGGAAGACTCCTAAGTCTAAACATAGAAAGCTGCATGATGCCACTTTAGTGTGGTCTGTTATTAGAGAGAGTGACATCGAGGTTACCTGCCCTTTTGAGATTCAAGGGAAGGGGACACAGAGAGAGTTGCCTCTCCATAGCCAAGCAGACTGAGTACTGATGCTGTGTTTAATCTCATAAGTGTGACTCTAGTGAAATTAGCCTTTTGGTCCTCTGTGAAACAGCTGCAATTGTTCTTATACTAAATGTTCGTGAAGACATTTAAATCTAGTTAATTACGTTTTTATTGTTATGTGTGTGTATAAAGGTCAGAGGACAATTTGTGTTTTATTTGTTTGTTTGTTTGTTTTTCCCTTCTTTCAAGACAGGGTTTCTTTGTGTAACCGCTCTGGTTGTCCTGGAACTTGGCTTTGTAAACCAGGCTAGCCTTGAACTCATAGAGTTCCCTCTGCCTCTGTCTCCCGAGTGCTGGGATTAAAGGCATATGCCACCACTGCCCAGTTTAGAGGGCAACTTTTATGAGTTCTCTTCTGCTTTTCTGTGGGTGCTTGGGCTCAAACTCAGGTTGTCAGGCTTCTGTGACAAGAGCTTTATCTACTGAGCCACCTTGCTACATAAACTGTTTTTTATTATTAAAGATTCATTTTATTTTTTAGTTATGTATGTATCTGTGTCTGTGTGTCCTATATGCCACACATTGTATGCAGGTGTCTATGGAGACCAGAAAAGGGTATCAGGTCCCCTGGAGCTAGAGTTGTAAGTGGCTGTGAGCTACCATGCAATGTGGGTTCTGGGAGCCTAAGTTGGGTAGCTTAGAAGAACAGAAAGTGTTCTTACCTGCTGAGCTACCTCTCTAGGCCCCCTAAAGTTTTTTTTTAATCAATGAATTATATTTTTGTTTGTTAGTTATATTTTTTTACATAAAAGATGCAATCTCACTATGTTGCCTAGACTGGTTTCCAAATCCTGAGCCCAAGTTGCCCTCATTTCAACCTCTTGAGTACTGTGATTAATTCATCCTTTTAAAAAGTAAGATTGAGGGGCTGGTGAGATGATTATTCAGTGGCACTTGCAGAGGACCAGGTCTTGTTTTCCAGCACCTGCATGGTGGCTCACAATCATCCATAACTCCAGTTCCAAGGGATCTGACACATTTTTCAGGCCTCTGCAGGTAGCAGGTATGCGTGTTGTGAGTTACTCACCAGAAAAGACCACTCAGACACATGTTCAAGCCAATAGAAAGTTTTATTAATTGGCTGACAACTACTCTGGGTGTTCAGGACCCCAGTGTAGCTCAGAACCTTTCTTACAGTAAGCTTTAAACACACAAAAACACATCCTGGGTTGACATAACTAAGTTATCAAGAGCAGTTAGCCAGAAGCAGAACTACAGAAGCAAAAAGCAAGGTTAGTACATTTGTGGACTTCCCCAGAAGTATGGATTTTGATGGAATAGGTCTTCGTTCTGGTTTCGGTAGGTGTTGCTGCCTACATGCTGGGTTCCGCATAGGTTTAAACAGTTCTTCTATCATGGTGTCAGTTGTGCTAAGGTCTGGGAGTGGATACAGGCATGTGGTGCACATTCATTCATGCAGGCAAAGCACTCATACACATAAAATAAAATTAAATAAATCAATTTTAAAGTACAATTTAGAGATAGGGAGATTGCTCAGATATGGTAGTAGCATCTCTGACCCCAGCATTGAGAGGTGGCAGGGTGATAACAGGAGAATCAGTGGGAAACTTGGAGGCTGGATAGTCTGGAGTGTGCAGTGCCACCTCAAATAAGGCAGAAGGAGAGAACCACCCTTGACAGTTGCCTCTGTCCTCCAAACACTAATCAGTTTCGGCCTCCACGAATGTCTCTATTCAGGACACATCATAAAAATGAAATCCTACAGCACGTGGCCCTTTAAATCCAACTTTTTTTTTCATTTAGCATAATTTTTGCAAGCTTTATTATTATTATTTTTAATTGTGGGTCGGTGTATGCACCTGTGTGTGGGTATGCCAGAGGCATCAATTCTCCTGAAGCTGGAGTTATGGGCTGTTGTGAGCACCTGATGTTGGGTCCGGGAATTGAACTCAGGTCCTCTACAAGAGCAGTATGTACTCTTAACCACTAGGCCATGTTTTTAGCCTCCCCCCCAGTATAATGTTTTGGTTTTGTCTTTTAAAAGATTCATAATTTTCTAGCATGTATTAATATTTACTTTCTTTTTATGACTGAGAAATATTTCAATTTGTAAATATGCCTATCTTTTTCAGCCACTCATCAATAAATTCAGTTTGATTATCTGCTACTTTTTGATTATTGTAGATAATGCTGCTATAAACGTTTGTGTGCAGTTTCTGGATGGACACATTCCCATTTTCTTGACTGTATACCCAGGAATGGAAGTGCTGGGTCATCTCTTATTCCTATGCTCAGTGATTTTACAGGGAAGCCATTTCATTATATATTTTCACTTGCAAGTATGAAGGTTTCAATTTATCTGCATTACTGCCAACACTTGCTATTGTGTATTTGATGCTAGTCTTTTTTGTAGTTCTCCCTGATGACTAAAGAGACAGAATGCCTTTTCATGTACTCATTGGTCATTTTGGTCTTTGGAGACATTTTCTTGGAGAAATGTCCATAACCTGTCGGATTACCCCTCTTATTCTACTGCCTTTTGCTAAGCATAGTAGTCATAACACAATACAGACATTGTCTTGTACAGCTGCTTTGTGGAAAGGCATTTGAAAGTTAGAAAGCAGTTTCTCCAAGCAGTGTAAATAGTCTTACTGTGAGTGCAACCTCCCATTTGGCAAAGGGAGGGGTTAGTATTATTGTCTCAAGAGAGTTGACTGCTTACAGTTAAAGGTGGTGCACACCTTTAACCCTAGCACTCAGAAGGCAGAGGCAGGAGGATCTCTGAATTTGAGGCCAGCTTGGTCTACAATGAGTTCTAGGACAGCAGGACAGCCAGGGCAATAGAGAAACCCTGCCTTGAAAAACAAAATCAAAAACAAAAATGAACAAAGAAGCCAAAATAATGATGGCATTTCCCAGACTGATGACTGGCTAAGGTTTATGATGGTGAGATTAGTGGAGCTAAGGGAAGGGTGTTCAGAAATGGTTTCTTTTCCCTCAACATTTCTGTAACATTTCAAAATAAGATGTTTTACAAAACAAATTTGATCAGCCATGATGTAGGAAAGGCTGAATATGTTTTCAGTCTCTACAGAGAATCCTGTTTATAAAATAATTATTATTAGAAGAACTCATCAAAGCACACACCAAAGGATAAGAAAAAGAGCCATGAAGGAGCACTGCAAACTGGCTTGCTCCCTGGCTCACTCAGCTTGCCTTTTTATACCTCCCAGGACCACCTGCCCAGAGGTGGCACTACACACAGTGGGCTATCCCCTCCCACATCCACTGTCAATTATAAAAGTGATTCATGGACTTGCTTTCAGGCCAGTCTGATGAAGAGCTTACCGGATAGTTTTATGTCAACTTGACACAAGCTGAAGTCGTCTGAGAGGAGTGAACTTCAATTAAGAAAATGCCTCCAAAAGATTGGGCTGTAGGCAAGCCTGTAGGGCATTTTCTTAATGAGTTATTCTTTTTTTTAAAAGATTTATTTATTTATTAAGTATACAGTGGTCTGTCTGCATATGTCACTGCAGGCCAGAAGAAGGCACCATATTTTATTACAGATGGTTGTGAGCCACCATGTGGTTGCTGGGAATTGAACTCAGGATCTTTGGAAGTATAGCCAGTGCTCTTAACTTTTGAGCCATCTCTCCAGCCCCCTTAATTAGTTATTGATGGGGAGGTTCCAGCCCATTATGGGTGGTGCTGTTTCTGGCCTGGTGGTCCTGGGCTCTATAAGAAAGTAAGCTGAGCAAGCCATAGGGAGCAAGTCAATAAGCAGCACCCCTCCATAGCCTCTGCATCAGCTCCTGCCTTCAGTCTCTTGCCTGTTTTTGAGTTTCTGCCCTGACTTCCTTCAATGAACCCTTTCCTCCCCAACTTGCTTTTTGGTCATGGTGTTTCATCACAGCACTAGTAATTGTAAGACAGAGACATTTTCTCAAATTGACATTCCCTCTTCCCAGATGATTCTAGTTTGTGCAAGTTGACATAAAAGCAACCAGCACAGCATTCTTGATCTTGATTCTCTTTCTTTCTTTCTTTCTTTCTTTCTTTCTTTCTTTCTTTCTTTCTTTCTTTCTTCCTTCCTTCCTTCCTTCCTTCCTTCCTTCCTTCCTCTCTCCCTTTCTCCTTCCCTCCCTCTCTTTCTCTCTCTCCCTTACCCACCCCTCCCGCTCTTCTCTCTCTTTTTCTTCTTTTTGAGACAAGGTCTGTATGTAGTCCAGGCAGAGTTGGAACTCAGTCTTCCTCCCCAAGCCTCCCAAGTGTAAGATTTCTGATGTGCCAGGTACTTGTGAGTTTTCTCCATGTTATTCCCTGATTCTTTAGTTTTCCCCTAGTGAAAAATGCATCGTTTTAATGTGGTCAATGAGGCGTCATGCCGAAGGACTTTATACATGTAGTCAATGAGGCGTCACGCCGAAGGACTTTACTGATATCCGTAGACTCTCAAGTGGGCAAAAATTTTGGACAGCTTTGCCCCCTACACTTCTGAGTCACTCACCATAGTTTGTTCCTTTCCCTTCTTTCCTTTCTTCTTTTCTCACTTCTGTAGTCCTAGGGATCAAACTTATGGTCTTGTGCATGTCAAGCAAGCCCTCTGCCAACTGAGCGAACCCCTAGTTCCTCTGTACCATCTTTTTCACTTCATATTCCATTCCAATCCCCGGTGCTCAGTTGTCTGCTTTCTAATTATTCTCTGTAGGAGTGGCTTTATCATTAACCTCCTTGAAATCTCATATGCTGTCCAGGTTGGCTTTGAATTTTCCCTTCAGCCTTCTGAGTAACTGAGGCTGTAGGCATAGGCCATGATCCCTAGCTTGCTATTTGCTTCTGTTGGAACCAAATTCTCGTATGACTCATAAAATTGTGTGAACCTAAAAACCAGAGTGATGAGAAACCTCCTTCAGCAAGTCACCTTTAAGAGCCTGGACCAGGTTGGGGCATGACTTTTTGGGTACCCAGAGAAAACCACCGGCCGGCCCAGCACTCTCTCTCTCTCTTGTTCCCGCATTCCACACCCTGAGGTTAGACTTCTCATTCCTGTTCCATGAGCTTTCCCTTTACAATAAAGATAATAATTGGAATCTTTCAGAGTTAGCTTGAGATTATTTGACTCACGTTTCCCCCATTTTTATGCATTCAGCTACACCAGAGAAAAATTCTCTAGGACTGAGCAAGCTTATTTAGGATTAGATAACATTATAATGGAGCACTCAGGCTACAATAAACCATCAGTGTATTTGGGGGACAATGGTGTGTGTTTTGGAGGTGAAATGAGAACTACCTAAGATATTTTGAAAGAACAATTTATGACTACAGTAACTATTGTAAGGGTGATGCAAGTTTGAGGTTGGATGGACTATTCCTGGGCAGATGTCTTGCAGACATGTTTTTCTCTGTGTGTGTGTGTAAGATGTAGATTTTCAAAAGGTTATAGATTTGACAGAATCTTTTGTACACAGCTCTTACTAGCAATTGCATCTGCAAGAGATGCACTCCTTCCTTGGCAACCTTCCACATTTATTTATTTATTTATTTATTTATTTATTTATTTATTTATTTATTCATTCATTCATTCATTCATTCATTCATTACGTTTTGAGACAGGATCTTATTACGTGGCTCAGTGAGATCTGGAACTCTCTGTGTAGATCAGACTAACCTTGAACTTGCACTGATCCTCCTGCCCCTGTCTCCTGAGTGCTGAGATTATAGGCCCGATCCCCCATAGTTGACCCTGCTTAACTTAGTCATTTATTTTTGTTAGAATGGACACAACATCTCTATTTTGATCCTGGCAACTTTTATAATTGTGAAGAATAAAATTAGATTATTCTAGAATTTCACATTCTTGGAGAGATTGGTGAAAACTCAACCACATCCACCCCTGATCCTTGCATATCTGCCTCATACAAACACTGGTAGCAGGTTTTTGTGGGGAGAAAAATACGCGGGTTTGATTTTTATCCCTGAGTGTGGAAGGTTAAAAATGTACTCAAATGAGATATAAGTCAAACTTTTCTGATTGTCTTAAGGAGGAGGCACATATAAAATATTGTATAAAATATAGTCTGTGGAAGCAAGGGGAGGTCATGACTGATAAAGACGGGTGGGGGCTGCAGAGAAGGTAGAAGTGAGACAGAAAGGGGTTTAAAGGTTTATTCAGCTAAAGAACATTTATATGATGTTAGAAAGTCAAAAACAACAAATATATCAATGTCCCAACTCTTCATTCTGAAATATTTTCTGTGTTGGTTTTCCATGATAAAGGTCTATGTGCAGGCATGTTTCAAAATGTTTGTAAAACCTTAAACTGAAAAATATCAAGCATTCATAACTTTTGAAGAATTTCATGGTAAATATCCAACTACCACCTACTTTCTATACTAACAGTTTTGTATGTTTGATTTGCCACGTGTTTAAAATAGGTATAATAGTGGCATAAGGATGGTCTGGTGGGCAAAGGAGTTTGCTGACTTAAGTTCAATTCCTGGGACCCTTCTGGTGGAAGGAGAGAACTGTCCCCTGAAAGATGTCTCTGACCTCCACATGCATCCTGTGACACAATACCCCTCCCACAATAAGTAAGTATAATGTGAAAATCTAAAATCGATGCAGTAAAACATTAGTCTCACTTCTCTCTATTCATCAATCCACAATATTTTATTAATGCACTTAATCTTCTTAATACAAATGTAATATGATTTCTGGATTTGTGATATTTGTGGCAACTGTTAGGTTTGTTTTTAAAGATTTGTAATATGCTGCTGACATTTTAAAAGATTTATATTTATTTTATGTGTGTAAATGTTTTGTATGCCTGTATGTATATGTACCATATGCATGCCTGGTGCCCAGGGAGGCCGGAAGAGGACATGGGATCCCCTAGAATTAAAGTTACAAACTGTAGTGAGCCACCATGTTGGGGCTGGAAACTGAACCTGAGCTCTCTACAGTAAGTTCTCTCCAGTTCTGATGTTGACTGTTTTTTCAAAGTAAAATGAAGGCATCAATTTACTCTAAAATTTTCAGCATGTATATTATTAACTATAGCTCAGTGTTTTATTTAGATTTTTATTTTTATGTAAAATTTGCATATTATAAAATATAAGTTTTAAATATATATTTCCATTTTGACCAATGCATAGATCCATCATGGATCCAAGGGATTAAACTCAGGTCATCAAGCTTGGTGGCAGGTGCCTTTACCCAGTGAGCCATTTCACTGGCCACTCTAAAGTCCAACCCAAATCTCTACCAAGGCAGAACATTCTTATCATCCAAGAAAGTCATTCACGAGAGGCATGGCTTTACCTTTTTAAAAAATTACATTTATTTATTCATTTACATATGCATGTATTTTGTGTATGAGATCACATGGCACAGAAAGCGTGTAGAAGTCAGAGGACAATTTTAGGAAGTTGAGTTCTCTCCTTCCATCACTTGGATCTCAAGGATTGAATTCAGGTCATCAGGACTGGTTAGCAGGCATTTTCACCTGACGAGCCATCTCATTAACAGGAGAGGTTCCAGATACTGTAGGTTAATGAAGTGAGCAGTGGTAGACAGAATTGAACTGTGAGGAATAAAGTCTGGAAGGTCAAAATGATTAGTAGGTGACCAGCATCCCAGGCCTGAGAGATAGTAGTCACTTGCTGCAGACCATAAGCAGATTAGCCTGGCTGGACCTGAGCAAAATGCATAGGATCCAAGTGAAGCTTTGCAGTGCTCTGATTGTGCCAATAACACACACAGCAGAGTTGGGCTGTAACTCAGGGTTAGAGAATGCAGTGAGTATAGGCAAAGCTCTGTGTTCACTCTAAAGCATCAGAACCAAAATCTTATACAGGATTCGCCCATAGATCCTACATCCCAAAGGACAATGTTTCCCAGTAGAGGTGATTGTGCCCTTCAGTGGACGGTTGACGATGTCTGGAGACATTTTTGGTTGTTGCAGGAGTCATGCATAGGCATTTTACTGAATGGAGTCCAGGGATCCTAGTAAGCGCTCCCCAATGCATAGAACAGTCCTTGACCTTTTTTTTTGTTGTTTGTTTGTTTTTTGTTTTGAGACAGGGTTTCTCTGTAGCTTTGGAACCTGTCCTGGAACTCGCTCTGTAGACCAGGCTGGTCTTGAACTCATAGAGATCTGCCTGCCTCTGCCTTGTGAAAGCTGGGATAAAAAGTGTGCACCACCACTGCCTAGCTAGTCCTTCACCATTTTACAGCCTCACATGGCACTAGTATCTGCTATAGGTTAAAGGTAGGGGTTGCCATCTATAGGGGAAAGTCAATGGCAGTTAGCGCTCACAGCAATTTTTTTTTTGGATATGCTATTTTACCTTTTAAGATCAAGAAGAGAATCTGGGGAGATGTCAAGGGTTAAGAGCATGTCCTGCTATTGCAGAAGATCCTAGCTTAACTCCCAGCACCCACAGTAGGTGACTCACAACCACATGTAAACTCCTGTTCCAGAGAGAGTTGAAGCCTGCCCTTGTGGACACCTGTACTCACGGGCATGAATCTTCTTCCACACACATCATTTAAAGATATTTAAAAAGACCAAGAAAGAGGAACAATAATTCACTACTGAATAAAACAGCTACAAGCAGGTGTGGTGGCACGCCTTTAGTCACTCGGGAGGCAAGGCAGGCGGATCTCTATGAGTTTGAATCCAGCCTGGTCTAGACCAGTCAGGGTTAGATGGTAAGACCTTGACTCAAAACAAGCAACTTCCCCCTGCCCCCCAAAAACTTCCAAAATAAAAACTACCCTTCCATTTTGGGTATAATTTTGGGTAGCGGTGCAGGCAGAGGCAGCAGACTGCTTATGACTAGAAATGGGCATATGATTGCACAAAAGGGCATTTTAGGGGAACTGTTGGGACAGCACTAAGCTTCCACTTTCCTTCTCTGGATTCCTGGATCTGTAATTTGAGGATAAAGAGAGGGGGACGGGAGGAATGGGAGAAGAAAGAGGCACGCACAGTTTCCCCACTTGCTCTGATCCTGCAGCATCTGTTCTTACGGAATTATTCAAGACGGCAATGGCATCAGCTGCAGTCCTGTGACTCCATCTGCCAAATCCCCAGCAAAGGTCAAACCAGAGAGCAGCTTCCCAGCTTTGCTTCGTAGAGCATGACCCTCACAGGACCCATGGCTGTGTCATCTGGCACATTGGGCTGACCTGTGAATCACCTGGGGTGAGTGGGGCAGAGTGAGGCTTGCGAGTGATTATCACTCCCACTGGATAAACGAGTAAACTGAGGCAGCAGATAGGCTTCGTAGCTTACCCAGGACCATAGAGTTTGTAGATCAGTGACCTGGGATTTGAGCCAGGAAGTCTAGGTTGAAAGTACTTAAACACTATACACTTCCCTAACATGACATCGCGTGTGTCAACTTCATGCACACAAACTACCCAAATCACAAGCGTCTGATCAGTGAATTTTCACAGTGGGCACACTTATGTACTAGTGTACAGATCAAAGACTAGAATGCTAGCAGATCCACAGGACCTTCAGCCACCTCCTCTTCAGATTATTTCTTCAATTTATTTTTAACTTTTCCTTAGATACTTGGGCACGTATGTGAGCGCAGAAATGCAAATGCCACGCGTGTGCGCAGGGCATGGGATAACTCTTGGGCGTC
The DNA here is from genome assembly GCA_004026605.1 of Ondatra zibethicus. NCBI lineage: Eukaryota > Metazoa > Chordata > Mammalia > Rodentia > Cricetidae > Ondatra > Ondatra zibethicus. Next base: position 59,129 of record PVIU01001716.1, read on the forward strand.
TGCTTGTGGGACTTGGGAGTCAAACTCAGGTCATCAAGCCTGCGTGGTTTTGCTGATACCTGCTGAGCTATTTTCCCTGGCCTATTTATTTATGTTGGGGTTCGTGAGTACAGGCATTTGGAAGCTAGAAGAGCATTTCCCAGGAGCCAGCTCTCTCTTTTAGCCTTCTCTTTGAGGCAAGGTACCTCTTGATTCTGGGACACTTTCAGTTCCTTCAGGCTCCCTGGCCCCTGAGCTTCCATCTTCCATTTTGCACTAGTATTACTGTGATTACCGTTGGGAACCACCTCTTCTGGCCGGAGCCACCACATCTGGCTTCTACATGAGTTTTGGGGATCCAACTCAGGTCGGCCGGCTTTCTTGGAAAGTGCTTTACCCACTAAGCCTTCTCCATGACCCTCACTCTTCTACTTTAGATCACACATTTTTCAAGCGTCATTAGGTCTTGTTTTTGTTTTGTTTTTTTTTTGACACAGGGTCTTGCTATATTGTTTAGGCTGGCCTTGAACTTGTTTGTCAGCTCAAGTGATCATCTTGCTTCACCCTGCCAAATAACTTGAATTATAAAAGTGTGTCGCTATGAGTATCTTTTATGAAGTCTGCTGATAACATTAAATACTGTATCTTGATGATACAGTGGTTCGGGGAACTCCAGTTTCGCCAAATTCTCTCTACCAGTAAAAGCCCTAATCTTCCTTTAAGCCCCACCCCCTACAGGACTACATCTCCCAGGAGGCTGTGCTCTGACGGCTCTCGGGTTTAAGTAAGATTCTGAGCTCCGTTTAAGCCAGCCTGTTGCAGAGTGCCCTGGAGTGAGAGGAGCCAAGAGTCAGCAGAAACTGCCAGGAGTTGGAGCCAGAGAAGGATCCCGAGGCCAGGCTGAGGGTGGAAGCTGGGGGCAGCAGCAGCCAAGGAGGTTGACAAGATGCTGGTTATCTTGGGACTGTTCGCGTCTTTCCTCTCGGTCTTGTACCTGACAGCTCCATCCATCAGGTTTGTCTTAATCCAGCAACTCAACAACACCTTACAAAGCCCTGCAGTGGTAGCTGCCTGCGACTGCTAAAGGAGAAAAGGGAAGGTGGTGAAAGTGAGATTAGAACAGTAAAAGCAGGAAAGGAGGGGTTATGGAAGCAAGGTGGAAAATGAGAAGGAAGCACCTGGGTAGGCGGAGGTGGGGTTGATTCGAATTCTGACGCTAAGGGAAGGCTAAAGGGACGAGTGTCCTGGAACTTTCATTTAACCCCTTTAGGTTTCTCTGACACTTTCCCTTTCTTTTCTGACCTTAGGTAAGGTAGGGTGTCATGAGGAACTCATTGTCAAGCAGTAGGCACTCTGGGAAGGAAACAAACTCCCTTCCCGTGATACTTCTGTCAATAAATGTTTTGGAAATAGCCCTTTCACTGGGGATTTCTGGAGGTGCGAAAGAAAGGGCTATTCTGAGTAGAGAATTAAAAATTTGCTGATGATTAAGAAGGTTAGATAGGAGCCAGGTGTGGTTGTGCACTCGGGAGGCCGAGGCAGCTGGATCTCTGAGTTAGAGTCCAGCCTGGTCTATAGAGTGAGTTCTAGGACAGTAAGGGCTAAATAGGGAGACCCTGTCTTGAGTTCCCATCCTCTCTTCCTGCCCCTGCTGCCAAAAAAATAAAGGTTAGATAGACATATTAGGGACAGGGTGTCAGAGTGTTATACTCAATCCTGGATACGTTTAGAAATGATTTGAACAACTTTGGGTTTAAGTTTTCTGCTTTGTAATGTAGAAATAATACTGAAATGGCTGGGGAAAGTAATATAAATTACATAAGGAAATATAATATGTATGGACAGTATCTAGCTTAGGAAAGATAGTGAGTGTAGAGATGGTCTATCCTGGAGTAGACAGTGAGTGTAGAAAGTGTCTAGCCTGGGATAGCTATCAAGTGTAGAAAGTCTAGCCTGGGATGGACAGTGAGTGTAGAAAGTGTCTAGCCCAGGGTCTGTTAGCCAGTGATGTTCAGGAAGTGTTCTAGACTCTATGGTCTTATTTTCAGCAACAAAGTTTTCTCTGTATGCCCATGGCCTGAATAAAATCCCAAACCCAGTGGCTGAAAGTCTCTCAGGATGCTCTACCGTCTACAACTGAAGAGGCAACTGAGGGTTGATACTTAACATGTGTCAGCCCAGATGCTGTTCACCAGTTCCTCTGCTGACTATTGGAGCCTTGGGGCTCAGGGCTATTGATTCCACTAGTGTTCATCATCCATGTGTTTCCAGTGTGGGTCAGAGGAGGAGGCTGACCTATGGGAATCTAGAGATTAGACTGATAGCTTTGTTACCCAACAAGGAATGCCTCCCTTGGCCCTGGCTCAGGAGCATTTTCTCTGCTTGTTCAGGACACATGACCTTCCTCTCTATGCCTCTGAGCTGGCCACTACCCTGCCCAATTAAACGGTGGCCCATGCAAACTAACTTCTTTGTTTGTTTGTTTTTTGTTTTTTTGAGACAGGGTTTCTTTGTGTAGCCTTGGCTGTCCTGGAACTAGCTCTGTAGACCAGGCTGACCTGGAACTCATGGAAACCTACTTGCCTCTGCCTCCCAAGTGTGGGATTAAATGTGTACACTACCACTGCCTGGCTCAGATGAACTTCTTAAGATGATAACATTTTATGACTCCAATTTAAAGCCCTCCCACTTTGTAGTTACGTGATCTCGTTTTATGCATCTCAGCATGAGTTTGGGAGACTGGTGTATGATTTTCCTCCCTTTGGACACAGGAAGTTCTTTGCTGGTGGAGTTTGTGCAACGAGTGTGCAGATTCCTGGAAAGGTAGTGGTCATCACAGGTGCCAACACAGGCATTGGCAAGGAGACGGCCAGAGAGCTTGCACGAAGAGGTGAGTCCTTCCCCGTCTGTTTCTTTGGGGCCACACCTCCTGCCCTCTTCACCAGGGTCCTGCCTGAATTTCCTTGTCTTTCTTTCTGGGCTTGGAGGCAATGATGGGAATTCAAGGACCCTGGAATCCAAGTCTAACGTGGCACTAATTTATTCTGGCTTTCCGCATAGCTCCCTTCCTTCCTGTACCTTCCCTGCTTCAGGGAGTAAGGGGAATGAGGTCTCTGTGTAATAGTGGTCAAGTCAGTTATTCTGCGGTAGAGTCTAAGCAGAATGAAATATCAGAGTGCAAATATCAGCTGTACTGTGAGAATCTGGAGGTGGCACTATGGTCGCTCCACTGCCACAGGGACAGCTGTGAGTATGCTCTACCCATCAGCTGCAAGCCCACTTCCTGTACCTCTGCACACACTGCCCTTTCTGCTTTGGCCCCAGGAGCACGAGTATACATTGCCTGTCGAGATGTACTGAAGGGAGAGTCGGCTGCAAGTGAAATCCGAGCAGATACCAAGAACTCCCAGGTGCTGGTGCGCAAATTGGACTTATCTGACACCAAATCCATCCGAGCCTTTGCTGAGCGCTTCCTGGCAGGTAAGGTTCTAGTGAGTAGACAGGGAAGCAGGAAACTGAACAACGTAGGGATGACTGCCCCACCCAGAACCATCTACGGCCCTTGCATCATACCCATGATCCCACTGGACAGGTTCAGCCACATAAACCAGCAGGACAGGGAATTGGCAAAGGGATGGCAGGGGGACAAGCTGGGCAGGATCTTTATCAACATTTTGTTCCACAGTGGGAATCTTGGAGGTTTCATCTCCATGTCTGAGCTTGTACCTTGGCGTGAGGTGTGGCCCTGGTGCTGTTCTTTCCTTTCATCCAGAAAGTCAACCTTCTGTGGCTACAGGCACTAGATGAGTGTGTGCCATTGTCAAAATGCTCCCATGTCTTGGGAAATTACCAGCATCTACCAAGGACTACAGGTCCCTGAGGGACAAGGTCTAGGTGTGCTTTGTTTTGCCAAGTCTTCCCAGGGCCCATCAGTGTGGGCCTGCTCCAGAGCTGGTGATTAGTATACACTAGTATACATAGAATGAACAAGTGGTGTCCAGGAAGATATGAGCAAGTAAAATCAGAAACCCAATGACAATGGTGATTCTATATCACCCAGACAGGTCCAAATGGGGAGTAGTTATTGACTTCTGAGGCAACATCTTATCTTAGAAGGAGAGTGATGAGCGATAACCTTGCCTAACAAAGAGTAGTCAGCGACGAAAGCAGGGAGGAGGGTGCAACACTCTAGATGGTGACAGGTGGCTAGATGTTGCATTGCCAGCCGAAGGATCTCCCCGATTGTACTCCACAGAGGAAAAGAAGCTCCATATTTTGATCAACAATGCGGGAGTGATGATGCACACCTATTCTAAGACAGCAGATGGCTTTGAGACCCACTTTGGAGTCAACCACCTGGGTAAGTATCTTTGTGTGGTTAAAGGTGAGCTATAACCCACCTTGACCTCTGTAGGAAGATGATTCTGCACAGTGCTCAGGATCTCCATTGATCCTCATAGAGCATCATAGGATCCCTCACCACAAGACACATTGCTTGTTTGAGCTTTTTTAAGCAGTCAGAAATGTGACTCTGTGTTCCTATTCAGAAGCCTCCATTCTCAGAAAATACTAGGGAGAAAAATGACATCCTCAGCTGGGGTAGTGGCAATGTGGGGCTTGTTGGGCAGAGCCAACCTGCGGGTATTCAGGATCTGGACTTGGAAGGGAAATTGACATCCACATGAGAACCAAAAAAAGCCTTGGGCTGGTATGTGTGGGTAAATGAACCTTGCGAAGTTGATACACAAGATAGTGTTCAGAGTTCAAGACTGATGTTCTAGTCATGGGAGCATGTGGCATATTCTAAGCGAATGTTATTTTCGCTGACTATTAAAGTTTTCTTTCTCTGTGAGTATATGAGAACCCACAGTTATACAGAGAAATTGGAGACTAGCAGATGGGTATATAAACAATAGGTACAAAAATCTAGATTAAATATCATTGATGCAGTCTAGCTTTGGCCTTTGCTTTGGAGAATTGACTGACTTAAAGGAAGTGACCATTTAGCATGGAGTGATTCAAGCTTTATTCACACGCAGAAGACAGTGTGCCAATATGAAAATTCTCTCTTCTGTTCCACATACCCTGAGCCCAGAGACATTCTACCCTTGAGTTTTCCTTTTGGATTTCTTTGTAGGCCATTTTCTTCTTACATACCTGCTTTTGGGGCGGCTGAAGGAGTCTGCTCCCGCACGGGTGGTAAACCTATCCTCAGTGGCCCACCTTGGTGGCAAGATCCGTTTCCATGACCTCCAAGGTGAGAAGTGCTACTGCCGTGGTTTTGCCTATTGCCACAGCAAGCTGGCCAATATACTTTTCACCCGAGAGCTGGCCAAGAGGCTCCAAGGTACGTGTGGGGGAAATAATAAAGTATTTTATCATTTAAATAATAAAAACAGGACCCTTAGTCCAGATTATAGGTTCATAGGAATTTCTGGAACCAGGCTGTTGATCATAAGTATTTTAGTACCATTCTGCACGGTTCGGAGAATGATCTAAGATAGCTGTGCTTTTTGTTTTGAATGAGTGAGTTTATTAAATATGTAGGAAGAAAAAAATAAAAGAATAAAGAATAGTAGCAGAAATAACAGTGGAAAGATACTAAAACACCAGATTGGGCACTAACAACATCTAGCAGGGACAACAGGGGTCGCCCAGTTGAGAGAGCAAATAAAAGGGAACATCAGGGTCTTACAAACACCTAACAGAAACTAACTGAGGAAGAAGCCCCACTGTGGCAGTCAGTCGGAGCCCTGATTGAGAATACTGGATAGAGTATAAAACTGTTTCTAAGCAAAAGAGCGAATAGCTCCAGATAAACATAACATTATCAAAGCAGGCACCTACAACATCCAGCAGAAACTGAGTATTGAAATTGAAGCAGTCAGCTGGAATTCTCCATTGAACTTTTTCTCCAAGGCTGAGCCTCCTGTAGCTGAACTTTAACTCCCAGCTCCTATTCCATGCATTTTAATGTTACAGGATAGACAATGAATAATGTTGGTTGGGAACTGCTTCCCTTCTAGCTGCTCTCAAGAACACATTTTTAACACTCTTAGCTGCTTGCCATTTTTCCGTCTTCCCATTACAGAGCCAGGGGCCATCCTGACCTAGGAAAGAACAGGGTGGGTTGGAAGATGTTTGACATAAATATGCTTCAGTGTGAAGGAGGCAACTCCATTTCCAGAGCTTCCCAGTGAGTTCCAACAGAACATAAACTTTTTCTGGTACAACGTACCTTGCAAGAAGGACCATGACATGTCGAGGAGACTGAGGTTACTAACAGAACGGAGTCGCTGTCCCACAGGAAGTCCTGGGCTGAAGAGGTTGGAACTCTGTAAAGCTGCCTTATGTTGGCTGCCTCCTTGCCTCCGATTATTTTATTTTGTTTTTACAACAACCCTTTGTAACAGTCAGAATGGGTAATAGTATTTCCATTTTATAGGTCAGAACTGAAATCCATGGAAACGGCTAGCGCAAGATTATACGACAAATGGAGGTATCAGATGACCTCAGGGATTACTTCTGTAGTTCATAGAGAGCCAGAACTGGGACGTGGGCTTCTCCGCTCTAAACCCAGAGCTCTTCCTCCCGTGTGCCTTACACTGAGTTCTGCTAAGCTTCTGTCAGGAAGATAGGGCTGGATTTCAGGCTCCTGGGTTTGAGTTCTTGCCCGCCCACGTACTAAGCCTGTGCATATATAAACATGTTCCTTTAACCTCCCTGACTGCCTCGTCAGCTATAAAATGAGCCCTTAATCCTTAATAATTCTGCTCTTCCCTGGGGTCTGGATAATCCATGGGTCCTGATATCTCTGAGTTTAGGGGACTGTTTGCTATTGTGAATATTTCAGAATCTGGGAAGAATGGTTAGTATCAGAATGTCAGAGCAGGAGAATAAGATAATCGTGGTAATAAATAGTAATGACAGGGAGCTTTGCATGCCAGGCACCGTATAAGCCCCCAAATGTTCTTACGAGATAAGCATTACTATTTTCCTCTATCTATGAATAAAGAGAAAGGCATAGCTGTATTAAGGAATTTGTTCAAGTACGTGTTTCCCAGCTGAGATAGTCCTCACTCAAGAATCTAGCAAGGGGAGTCACACTCCAAGTGGGGCATCAGACTGCCTATGACCTTGGGCAATTTATTTAGTTTCTCTGTATCTCCGTTTTCTTAGCTATACATAGGGATCTTAATGCTCCTACTGCTGCATACGCCTCTTTTCAGAGCTGAGACATGACCGGCCTCTGTCCCCTGCTCTCCAAATCCCCCTGCCTCTGATTAGTTGAGTAAGAAGCACTGTTCCAAAAAAGGAGAAGGAAAAGGGAGGCACAGGATTGCCTGACCTTGGTGTCACACCCGTGCTGGGTAAAGAAAGTGTGAGAGGAAGCGACAACCTCTCATCATCAGATGGTCAAGAGTTTTGACCGGGCCTTTGGAGACAGTCTGAGGTAGTGAGGAGCCAGGTAAGAAGCACAGACTCTATGTTGAAATTGAGTACTAAGGCACGTAGGGACTTGGCCCATAGCCCTCCCCCACAATGTTCTGCAGGTCAGTCGAGGATGAGGTTTTTTTTTTTTTTTTTGACAAGCCACAATTAAGGAGCCTGATGATAGTCCATATCAAATCAGTGTATTCTTTTCAACAATTTATTTCCCCATGGGGCTGCCCTTCTCAACCAATCAAGGCTGCATGTACAACCAGATTTATCACCCATATATTAACAGTAATGGCATCATTTGTCTCAATATTCTGAGGTTCCAGCAGTCTCCTGCTTGAATTATTTCCTAAGTTACCTTATCCGTTATGTCCACTGCTAAGTGATCCAAACGTGCCTGCCCCACTTGTGCCAGAGAGTGTGTAAATCTACAAAACAGACTACAGGTGAGAGCACAACCAAGGAACCGATTCTAGAAAGATGCCATGCAGTGCTGCCCTGAACGCAGAAGAACCTGCATTGTAACTGGAATGGAGTCCAAATTGCTGTTCCTGCATTGATTTTCTTACCTAGCTGTTCCCCCGTCAGTCCTCACCTTTATTTTATTTTCTTCCAGCTTTGGACAATAACTACTTTCTAAAATAGTTACAAGTTGTCCAAGATTGATGAGTTGTTTTTTTTTAAATAGAATGTATCTATTATGTGGACAAAATTTTCACTTTAACTTGGTTGTGAAAGATATCCTGCTGTCGCATCAAAGGAAGGAACACTATTCTAGCTTCATCTGTTCCTGTTTAAGATGTCCACTGTTAAAGATATACTTTATGTTCATAATTGATATGGCTGGAGAACCAGTATTGAATTTATAGCATTGTCAGAAGCAAAAATGTGATATGTTACTTGCGTCAGTAAAGGAATGGCCTGCTCTTTACAAAGTAGAAATTGAAAATCAAACACCCTTTGTATTCCAAATTAGAATCTCAAAACTTTTGTAGTTTCCATTAAATTGCCAGGATGCTTGGAGTTGTTGGTCCATCTTCCAGCATACGGTTAAATGTCTCAGTGAATAACTGATGCAAGCCATTGGTGGCTGATTGATCCAATGATAACTCTGCCAGTAACTGATTTATTTTCCTTCAATAGTTTGTTTTTATTTTATTTTATGTGCATTGATGTTTTGCCTGCATGTATATCTGGATGAGGGTGTCAAGTCCCCTGGAACTGAAGTTACAGACAGCTGTGAGCTGCCATATGGGTGCTGGGAATTGAACCTGGGTCCTATGGAAGGGCAGTCAATGCTCTTAATGCCATCTGTCCAGCTCCCTTCCTAAGTTGTATCAAAAAAATAAAAAAAGAAATGAAACAACACAGGTAAAGTGCACAAGGCAGCCCCTGCACGTAAACAGTACTAAAAATGAGATGGCACAGGAGTCATGTTGGGGCAGCTTAATGTCTCATAATTCCCACCAATCCCCTCCATCCACACCTCATAAATGTGCTTCCCCAGCTAGCCTCTATCCTCAACCTTTCAAATAGATTGTAGTCCCAAAGCTCCTCCCATAGAAATGGCAAAGACACTGCTATTAATGATTAATAACTTCTATTTCCCACATATTTTTATTAGTAGTATGTAAGCCTCCATATAAGATAACATTGAAATAGGACTCTTCCTTTGGAGCATAGAAAGCTGAGAAGGCTATGTAGATCTTTCTCAAAGAGATCAATTCATTACTGGGCAGAGTGAGTAGACCCTTTTGAAATCTAGACTTGGCTTTCCCAAGTCCCTTCTTGTCATTTGGGTATTTTGCCGCAGGGCTCAGAGCATGACCTTAGCCTTACTGTGTTTTCTCTGTCCTAGGAACGGGGGTCACCGCCTATGTGGTACACCCAGGTATCGTCATGTCAGGCATCGTCAGGCACTCCTTCCTACTGTGCTTGCTGTGGCGGCTTTTCTCACCCTTCTTCAAGTCCACCCGGCAGGGAGCTCAGACCAGCCTGCACTGCGCCCTGGCAGAGGGCCTGGAGCCCCTGAGCGGCAAGTACTTCAGGTACGGGTTGGCAGTGCAGGGTGTCTCCACCGCCTGGTGTCTGTGAATCAAGGCACCCGGAGCTTGCATTGGGTAGATCCTTGGTGCCGGATGATGGAATCCAGGTTTGGGTCGGGTCTGTTTTATTTCAGTGTGCCAGGTTTCTGTGAGCATCTTTGCCTTCTGAAAGCCATTGAAGGTTTTCCCTGTTGGTTACGCTAGATAACAAGAGTGTTAGCGGCCGTCTGGATTCTTTTATTTTTTAAAGATCAGCGGATCTGACATTTGAATTCTTTGAAATCACTTTGGCATAAAGTGCCGGGGGAGGTCACATCTACTCAGTGTGCATTCCCCCTCACTTGTTGTCAGGATTGGCCTTGCCTGTTGCTCTATAGGAATAGAAGTTTGAGTACCACATGTAAACAGAACTCCATGTGCAGTCAGAGATTCCAAATGAAAAGTCCAAGATAAAGTCTCCTTCCCATTCCGTGACTTAATCCGGCCCAGTCTGGTCTACTGTTGGTTGCTAAGCAACACTCCATTTGTTAAGTGGAGCTCTGAGAGAACCTTTAGTGTCTGCGGAAGGGGAATGGATGAATGGTAGTGGCCGGTGTAATGTGGCTTGAGTTCTTGGCATGTGTTTGACCCTCATGTAAGCGTGTTATATGTATCAGATCATATAGTCATCTCAGCTGTCCTCAAACTCAAAAGTTCCAACTGCCTCTGCCTCTGCCTCTGCTTCCCAAGTGCTAGGAAGCCACTCTTGATTTAGTTTAGAGGCATTTTCTCACTATGAAGGCCAGTCTGACCTCGGATTTATGATTTTCTGTTTCAGTCTTCTGAGTGCTGGGGTTATAGCTATGTCCCAGCATGCCTAGTTTCCTTTTGTCTTCTAAGTGTGGCCATTAGAAAATCTATAGAATTATGTATGTGGCTCATATTTTTGGTTTACATCCTTTTGTTCTTGTTGTTTGGAGGAGGCAAGGTTTCTCTGTGTAGTCCTGGTTGTCCTGGAACTTACTATGTAGACCAGGTTGGCCTCAACTCACAGAGCTCCCCTCTGCTTCCCAAGAGCTGGGATTAAAGGTGTACACTCTACTGCCTGGTGTGCATCCTCTTTTTATTGAACAAATCTCCCCTTACAATCTGAGTGTTTACATTACCGCCTTATGAATGTGACAGGTATTATGTAGTCATTTAATATGATTTCAGATAACATTTAATTAATAAGGGATTTTCATAATACAATATGAAAAAAATGAACAAACAAACAAACAACCTAGAATCCAAAACCATAAGGGCTGGAGATACGACCCAGCAGCTAAGGGTTCTTACTGCTCTTGCAGAGGCACAGTTCAGCTCTCAGTGACTGACTGTGACTTCAGCTCCAGGGGACTGATGCTCTCTTCTGGCCTCCACAGGCACTCACATGCACAAGCTCTTACACAGACACACGTAGATACATATAATGAAAATAAAATCTTTTGAAGAGACCATGTGAACGTTGTTACAAATACATAGTGAATATTCTAGAAAAGCCTAGGGAGATGAGGAAGTGCCAGACAAGGTGTGAAAGAAGCTTACAACTTCTTATTCTAGCTGTTTCCTTATTGTTTAAAATGTTTTGGAGGGTCTTATATACATTTGCTATCTATATAAGTAAAATATATTTTAACAACAAAAAAGACTTCTTCCCCAAACTATATACAACATGGTCTCACTTTTGTATAAAAGTAAAAATCCACATAAAATTACATATATCTATGCATAAACAAACAAGGTTGGAAAAGAAGGCCAGCCAAATGATAGGCTTTTTAAAAAAAAATCAGAATTATATTTTCCAAACATCACCTAGAAGTGTCATAATTATGAAAACTAGAACTCCCGTGGGGCAGTCTGTCTCCTTTTCACTATTCTTCCCATCCGTGGTCCGTCTGCTCACTCTAAAACAGGTCAGTACTTACGTAGTTCTCCCTGGGCACCAGTGACTTTGGATGGAATTCAGAGTTTCTCTAAATTTAGTAAGAAAGTCACTGCAGTGTTATCTGTGACTTTGCCACCACAGGTTACAGGTATTCTCATATCACATTGAATTATTGAAGGTATTTCATAATGCGTTTTTTGCTCACAAATACTTTGAAATAGTTGGATGTCAGTTCTGGTATTGCATCTTGCTGTAGGCCGTACTAACAAAAAACTTATGCATCACTATTTCAAAATTTGTTTTATATGCATATATATGCATATGTGTTTATATTTTTAAGATTTTTTAATTTATGTGCATCTGTGTGAGTGCATATGCACGTGTGTGAGGATGCCCATGGAGGCCAGAATGGATGCTGGGTCCTCTGGATCTGGAGTTTCAGGTGGTAGTGAACAGCCTGACATGGTGCTGGGAAGCAAACCTGAATCTTCTGGAAGAGCGGCAAACATGCTTTGCTACCAACTCATTTCTTCAGCCCCTATATTTTGGTTTTTCAAGACAGGGCCTCATTGTAGCTCAGGATAGAATCAAAGTCACTCTGTAGCCAAGGATGACCTTAAACTTCCGATCTTCTTGCCTCTGCTTCCCAAGGGCTAGGATTCTTTAGGCTGCACCCTGACCCTGAAATACTTAAGAATTCATTTCAATGTAGTTTCCTTAAGTCCAGTGCACATATTGTATATAATTAGAAATCTGTTCTGAGAAATGTGTTCCAAGATTGTTAGTTTTCATTCTAATGTTCACTCTCTATGTCTCCCAGTGACTGCAAGAGGACCTGGGTGTCCCCAAGGGCCCGGAATAAGAAGACAGCTGAGCGTCTGTGGAATGTCAGTTGTGAGCTTCTAGGAATCCAGTGGGACTAGCTGGCTGGAAGAGTATGGCCTTTTCAGGCCCAATCCATGTCGTAATGAAAGGGGACCAAAGAGAAGGGCAGCCTGAAAGGATTATCTTTCTAGCCTGTTGCTGCTATGACTCCTGCCTACTCAGAACCTTCTAGAATCCTTTATACACATGACCTTTTTGTGAGGCAGGGTCATAGTCCACAATGATATTCACACCTACAGACCATTCTCCTCAAAGACTTAGAGAACCCATAGCCCTCTGGGGCAAGAGGTCTGAGTAGATGCCGGGCTGGACATAGGGGTAGAAGAGGAACCTAGGAAATCGGATCCGTTTCCTCACCAGCATCATACACACTAGCCTGCATGTTCACAGGAGCACTAGCATCGCACATTTCTATGAACTATAGGCTCAGACTCTAGATTGGCCTCTTTTCTCTTTGAAATGAAATGCTAGTCACACCCCTGAAGTCTGGACCAAGTAAGGAAGAAGTGGCTCACTTTGGCAAAGCTTCATTTCTTCCTTTGAATGTCCTGGAGCCTTTGCATGAAGCTGAGCACATTTTCCACCACGTAGATCCCCACCCCCCAAACCGTTCTCTTTACCTCAGTTTTTAGAGAAATAAAGATTTATGTTCATCTCATTGTCTTATTTGTTTTCTCAGGGAGAAATGGAAGAAAGGAAATCAGCTTGTCAGTCCAGTGAGTCCATATGTCCTCTTACCGAGCCACTCACCCATACATCCAGAACTTTCTTAAGAGTACTGTGTCTAGGTACAAAGTAAGATGGCCAAGCTAGCATCCACTCAGGTTTCTTTCAATGCCAGTATTTTATTGTGAGAAGTAAGAGGGGCAAAGCCATGTGTGGGCTGCAGGGAGCTTGCTGCTCTGGCTCCCCCACCCAGGGCATCATACTCAGACTGAAATCGGCATTAGATGCTAGAACAGAAATTATGTTTGTAAATGGCCACATGAAGTTTGGAGCTGGCTCTGCAAGGTAGTTCTCCCTCCATTTCAGACAAAATCATGTTTGTCCCAAAGTGTCCCCTAAAACTCACCATCCAGGACAGACTGGCCTTGTGTCAAGGAGAAAAGACGACAGCAAAACAGTCCAAGGACGAAAACACGATGCCCCTGAGAACAGGAGGGTGAGTCAGCTAATGGGACGCTGTGCCCTTGAGAACAGCTAGAAGGTAATAATATAATATAAACATGCTTGTGGGAATGGATGATTGGAAGTCTCACCCGAAAGGAAGGCGTTCTGCTTGGGACCTCGGTGTAAATCAGGGACTCTGGCTGACTGTTTTCTTGAGCTATTCTGCCAGGTGGTAGAATACTCAAGCCTAATCTGATGTTCTGACATGCTATTTTTCTTCTACTTTTTGTTTGCTATATATTTAGCATCCTTACTCACTTGAAACCGAAAGGCTGTCATGGATCATTCTTTCTTTTTTTTTTTTTTAAACAGAATCCACCCTTCTTTTATTTATGTATTTATTTATTTATTATGTATGCAATATTCTATCTGTGTGTATGCCTGCAGGCCAGAAGACGGCAACAGACCTCATTACAGATGGTTGTGAGCCACCATGTGGTTGCTGGGAATTGAACTCAGGACCTTTGGAAGAGCAGGCAATGCTCTTAACTGCTGAGCCATCTCTCCAGCCCCAAGGATCATTCTTTAGATGTAGCAGAAGACCGACTCCACCATTTCCCCTGCTGTTCCTATGCTCCTTTGAGCCAGAGCCTCCCTCAGTGATAAGCCTCTAGGCTTCATGTCACCTCTCTACAGCTTCCTCCCAGCATCCAAAATATCGTCCAGTGTAGGACAAGGAAGAAGTGTCAGCCTTGGGTTTTTCCAGAAGAGACTTTCCCAAAATTAATAATCAGGTGACCCAAAGTCTTGATTCCCACATCAATAATGCTGTTATCAGTGGTGGAGACGTTGACCTGTCCATCTTGGCACTCCCCTGTGACCACAGAGAAGGTTTCCTTCCTTTGGCTTCCTTGTGTTTGGATATGGACATGGCATCCTGTCTTGGCAGAGGGCTCCCTGGAGTCTGGAAAACTGGATTCTAGATGAGAAGGGCTCAGGGGTGACAGTACTCCCCACTTCTTTCCAACTATTCCAGTTCCCTTGCCTTCATTACTCTTGGATTCTCTGAGTCTCTGACACTCTTAGCGAGGCTAGCTCACTAGTACAAATCTTCTTCCCCTTAGCTTGCCTGACAGACTGTCCTAGATTTCTTTAAAATAACACCCAGAAAAATAGGAGAAAAGAAATCCGAAGAGACATACACAAGTGAGGAAGCGTGTCAGCGTGCCGAAATGATGACTAACCAACAGCCACAGGTGATGATGGCTGTCACCAGGCTCAAGTCTAACTTGACTCTGCATCCAGTGCCACCAAACATCCCAAGCCTGAGAGGACAGACTTCTGTATATTTATCCTCTTCTAGTTATAATACACACATACACATTGAATAGACTCAGGACAACAACAACAAAAAAGGAACGTTTTGCTCAAACTCAGGGAAAGAAAAACTCCAGATAGAGGACACCATGAAGGGGACACAGCCACCACCCCACACAGGCCAAAGGGCTTGTGCTTTGAGAGAAAGTGGGGCTGGTTGCTGGGAAGGTAGCTAAGTTGGTAGAGAGCTTTTTTATCTCTGCTATGTCCCAGTACCACAGCAGTCTGTCTCATCAAGGCCCAGAAACAAAGGAGTCTGTCAACCACAGACTGAAACCTCTGAACCAAATTGTTTCCTCCTCTGAAATTGTTTCTCCAGGAATTTGAAACATCAGTGAAAATCTGAGTAACCCAGCCATCTTCCCATACTTTCCCAAGCCCCTTTCCTGGGTCCTCCTCCTGACCCTCCCTCTTTTGTTCTTTACTTCTTAGCATCTACAGTGATCTTAGAATGTGTATGTAAGGAGACAATGAACTAGCAGGAAACAGCCCCAAAGTCCCTCAGCTGGGGAAAAAAATGAATCTTCAATGTGGTAGTTTGAATGTAAATGACCTCCATAGACTCATAGGGTGTGGCCTTGTTGGAGGAAGTGTGTCATTGAGGGTGGGCTTTGAGGCTTCAGAAACTCAAGCCAGGCCCAGTGGCTCACCCTCTCTTCCTGCTGCCTGTGGATCCAGATGTAGAATTCTCAGCTACTTCTCTAACACCACGTCTACCTTCACGCTGCCCTGCATCCCATCATTTTGATAATGGACTAAGCCTATGAACTGTAAGCCAGCCCAATTAAATGCTTTCCTTTATAAGAGTTGCCATGGTCATGGTATTTCTTCACAGCAATATAAAATCCTAACTAAGACATCCAGTATAAATATATATGGAGTGCTATTGCTTTTGGGGTTGTTGTTCCATAAACAATTATATTATTTAAAAATTAACCACACATGGATAGATAAATTTCAGAATGACAAATGTGTGTTTTGTGATAAGATTTATATTTTATAATAACATATCCATACATAATTGTAGGAAACTCCAGAAAAATGTGCAATTCATTCAAATTTTCTTCTTCAGACTCAGACTTGTTGTCCAGTTTAAAAGTCTATTTTGGGGAAGGTTCTGCAAACTTGAGGAAGTGGAACCTTGTTGGAGGAAGTATTTGACTGGGGGATATGCCTTTGAAGTCTATGCCTGGTTCCTAGTTCCTTCCTCACTGCCCACTTCCTCTATATTACTAGGTGAAAAATCTCCTATCACACCCTTCCACCACTGTGAAGATACCATTTGTCCTGCCTAAGAGCATGCGGGCAAGCAACCATGGACTGAGCCTTCTGAAACCATGACCCCCCCCCCCAAATAAAGCCTTCCTCCATTAGGTTGTTTCCCGGAGGTATTTTGTCATAGCTATGAGAAAGCTAAACTATGCCAACCCATAGTCATGTCCTAGGCTATCCCTTTTGTGACTCTGACTTGTTTCAGTATCCTTACCTCTGTCTGCATTGTAAATAGACTGTCCAAGCACCAGGACACATATGTGATTGCTCTGGTCTTGGTAAAGTGTTGTCAAATTCCCCAGATGTTTCTGATATGTTCGTTGGACTTTGGAGCACTAGTCCAAGACAATCACATGATGACCTTTTCTTAACAAGCGATTGGTTATAGAAAAGTCATGTGGCACAATCATGGCCAATGGGACATAGAAAAGAGTTTTGGTAGTTTTAGAAAAGGTTTCCTAATTAAGTGATTAAAAAGTCAGGCAGGTGGGTGTGATGGCATATGCCTATAACTAAATCCAGTACACAGGAGGCTGAGTATCAAGATGGTTAAGTTTAAGGCCAGATTAGACTATATAAGGAGTTCTCAGACCTGTCTGGGCTATATAGCAGGACTGTGTCTCAACATTTAATGAATAAGTACATGAAGTATAAATGTAAAAAGTGAGGCACAGAACTGGGCAGTGGTGGCTCACTCCCAGCACTCAGGTGGATCTCTGTGAGTTTGAGGGCAGCCTGGCCTGCGGAGTGAGTTTCAGGACAGCCCTGTCTCAAAAAACAAAACACAAAACAAGACAAACAAAAATAAAAGCAAGGCATAGGAAGACATTTGTTGTCTATTGCATGCAGTCATGGCTGAAATGTGATACCTGAATGGGCTAGAAGCGCCCTCAGTCCATGAGTGGCGCTGAGCTGGCCCAGCAATTAAGCTGACATGCTGAATCTGGTTTGTGGCCTGATACAGTGGCATTAAGTTGAACTATAGAACATGTCTAATATTGAGCCACTTTAATTTATTACCAGTGTAAAGCAGACATTTCTCTGGCTTTTTTTGAGAGAGAGAGAGAGAGAGAGAGAGAGAGAGAGAGATCCTCAATATGTTTTCCAGACTGACTTAGAACTTGCTATATGCACCAGGCTTGAACTTGCCACCCTTCTGGGGTTACCAGTGTTTGCCACCGTACCTGGCTTCCTGGTTTACTTTCATCATTCTCAATTTCTTCATCTTCCAAATGAGATTTTGACACCTGCTTCGCTTCAGTTATCAGTATCAGTATGTATCAGTATGTGCTTAACTGATTATTAGAAGTGAACTTTTTTTTCTTTTTTAGAAAAGAAAACCAACTCTCTTTTTTCATTGTACATACCAATCCCAGTTTCCACTCTGTCCCCTCCTCCCAATTTTTCCACCTTCCTCTCCCACCCCCCCCATCCACTCCTCAGAGAGGGTAAGACACATTGCTTTGAGGAAGGACCAAGGTGCTCCTTACTATATCTAGGCTGAGCAAGGTATTCATTCAAAGAGAATGGGTTCCAAAATACCAGCAGGAGGGATAAATCCTGATGCCCTGCCAGTGGCCCTGCAGTCTGACCCAGCCATATAACTGTCACCCACATTCAGAGGGTCTAGTTTGGTCCTATGCTGGTTCCTTCTCTGATCAACTGGAGTTGGTGAGCTCCCATTAGCTCAGGTAAGCTGTTACAGTGGGTGTCCCCACAAAAGCAAGCTCTCTGGATGGGAAAAGATCTTCACCAACCCCACATCAGAGGACTAATCTCCAAAATACATAAAGAACTCAAGAAATTAGACATCAAAGTTCCAAATAATACAATTAAAAGATGGGGTACCGATCTAAACAGAGAAATCTCAACAGAAGAATCACAAATGGCCGAAAGACACTTAAAGAAATATTCAACATCCTTAGCCATAGGGAAATGCAAATCAAAATGACTCTGAGATACCATCTTAGTTAGAATGGCTAAGATCAAAAACACTAATGATAGCTTATGCTGGAGAGGACGCAGAGGAAAGGGAACACTTCTCCATTGCTGGTGGGAATGAAAACTTGTACAAACACTCTGGAAATCAGTATGGCGGTTTCTCAGAAATTGGGAATCAACCTACCTTAGGACCCAGCAATACCACTCTTGGGCATATATTTAAAGGATGTTCAATCATACTACAAGGACATCTTGTTCAACTATGTTCATAGCAGCATTATTTATAATAGCCAGAACCTGGAAACAACCTAGATACCCCTCAACTGAAGAATGGATAAAAAAAATGTGGTACATTTACATAATGGAGTACTACTCAGTAGTAAAAAACAATGACATCTTGAAATTTGCATGCAAATGGATGGAACTAGAAAAAAAAAACATCCTGAGTGAGGTAACCCAGACCCAGAAAGATGAACATGGTATGCACTCACTCGTAAGTGGATACTAGCTGTAAAGCAAAGGATAATGAGCCTATATTCCATGACCCTAGAGAAGCTAAGTAACAAGATGAACCCTAAGAAAAACATGTATAGATCCCCCTGAGAAGGGGAAATAGATAAGATCTCCTGACAAAACTGAAAGCATGGGGGGGGGAGGAGAAGGGAGGGCAGAAGGGGAAGAGGGAGGGAGAAGGGGAGAGAGAGGAGAACTTGAGGGAACAGCATAATCAAGATGGGAGAAGGACAGAGATGAAGAGCAAGGAAAGAAGTATCTTGATTCAGGGACCACTATGGGCCTAGTAAGAAACCTGCCACTAGAGAAATTCCCAGCCATCCACAAGGATGACCCCATCTAAGACCCTAAGTAATAGTGGAGAGAGTGCCTGAACTGGCCTTGTCCTGTAGTCAGATTGATGACTATCTTAAATGTCACCATAGACCCTTCATCCAGCAACTGATGGAAACAGAGGTAGAGACCCACAGTGGCACTGGGCCGAGCTCCCAAAGTCCATTCAAAGAGTAGGAGGAGTGAGGATATGAGCAAAGAGGTCAAGACCATGATGGGGACACCAACAGAAGTGAACATTCTAACACAGAGATATTATTTTTTTTTTGAGACAGGGTTTCTCTGTGTAGCCCTGGCTGTCCTGGAACTCGCTCTGTAGACCAGGCTGGCCTTGAACTCACAGATCCACTCTGCCTGCCAAGTGGTGGAATTAAAGGTGGAATTAAGTGGTAAAATCACTGCCCGGCCCAATACAGAGACTTTTAATAGCCTTAGTATACCTTTGTAGGAGTTCATCTAAATTTTATGCAGTATGTTCAGTCTGTTTTCTCTATGATCTTTATTAACTAAAACAATCAGCCAGGAAGACACAGAACACAAGTCCAGCTTATTCTAGTAGAAGAAGAGTAACTGGAAAAAGGAACAGTGCTGAATTTCAGTGGCTTCTACAGTAAAAGTTTATTTCTTGCTCATGTCACAATCTAGAGAAGAGATAGAGTGGCTTGTGTGACACAACCATTAAAGACCAATAGTGGGGCTGGAGAGATGATGGCTCCACAGTTAAGAGCACTTGCTGCTTCTGCAGAGGACCTGGGGTCAATTCCCAACACCTACATGGAGGCTCACAACTTCAGTTCCAGGGAATCTTATGCCCTCTTCTGGCCTCTGAGGGTACCAAGTGTGTATGTGATGCACAGAGACACATGCAGGCAAAACACGTATACACATACATAAAATAAATAAAATCTTTCAAAAAAAGTTAGTGCCACTGCCAGTGGCCCCGCAGTCTGCCCCAGCCATACAACTGAATGTCAACCACATTCAGAGGGATTGGTTTGGTCCTATACTGGTTCCTTCCCTGTCCAGCTGGAGTTGGTGAGTTCCCATTAGCTCAGGTAGACTGTTTCAGTGGGCATCCCCTTCATGGTCTTGACCTCTTTGCTCATATTCTCACTCCTCCCACTCTTCGACTGGACTTTGGGAGCTCAGTCCAGGATTTATCCCTACTACATGTACTGGCTTTTTGGGAACCATTCTTTTTGGAGGGATATCTTGCTCAGCCTAGATACGGTAGGGAGGGTCTTTGACCTTCCCCAGAGTAATGTGCCTCTGAGGATTGGATGGGGGTGGGGCGGTAGGGTATGTGGAGTGAATGGGAGGAAGTGGGAACTTGGATTGGTATGTATAATAAAAAAAGAGTTTGCTTTCTTTTTCAAAAAATTTAAAAAAAAAATCAGTGGCTCCATTGCTCCTCAAGTCCATGAGTTGTGTACTGGATGTTCTGTATAGAGCAGGAAGAATGAGAACACGAGGACCAGTAATGTTCAACTGAGTATTACAGCCATGTCTGATTTATAAAATAGCATATACTTATTTTATAACATTTATTTCTTGCTTTCATCTCAGTACCTTTTCAGATTTGATTTAAGCATGTTTCATTTTGTCCACTTTCTTACAAATAATCTTTTTTGTTTGTTTGAGACAGGGTTTCTTTGTAGCTTTGGAGCCTGTTCTGGAACTAGTTCTTGTAGATCAGGCTGGCCTCAAACTCACAGAGATCCTCCTGTCTCTGCCTCCTGAGAGATGGAATTAAAAGTGTGCACCACTGACCAGCACAAATAATTCTTTTTATTTCAGGAAATGACTTCTATATTTGGTGTTTTGCTAAATGAACTATTCCTACTTACATACAAATAGTCAATTTCACAGAGACAAAGAGTCCAATGGAGGTGTTACCAGGGGATGGGGGAATTTTGATGAGTCATTGCCCATGCCACAGTGGTCTCTTCAGTGATACACTTGCCAGAGACCTACCTATGCTTCTCTTAGTAGCCCCAATAAACTCACTGATTCACTTGAGTGGAATTATTTCTCTGCTCTGTCATCTGTACCCTAGGCGAATGAATATAAGTTTTTCCACATCCCCCTCCCCCAGGAAAATTAATGCAACATAGGAGAGAGGGTTAGACCAAGAAGAGCCTGTTTCTGCCAGGGTATGTGACTATTGATATTTGCTTGCCTGGGTATTACGAGTCTAATTGCCTGTGATCTACTTTGCCTAAGCCTCAGCCAAAGACATCTGGCAGCCTAGCCTGTGTCGGGTTTCCAAACCTAGTGCTCATCTGTCCTGCATTCAGGTGGAATGCTCCCATACTCTTTGTTGCGACATGTCTTTGTGTCACAGCCACACCAGATGTTTTCAGGTCTCCGTCCATCCTTAGCATGTGTTTGCTCTATTTGTTTTTTTTTTTTTTTTTTTTATTTTGAATGAGAAATTGGAGAGGCTCACATTTCTGGGGAAAGACGATAACAGCAGCGATGCGAATGCTCTCAGCTCAGGTGTCATTCTGCAAATGTGTGCCCCGAGAGAACGAGAAGCAGTTTTAAGCTTGAGTTTTGCTCTTCTCAAATACTACACAGGTAGTTTTTCTTAATCCATAGATCATTTGATAGTAAAAATATAGTTGGACTTTTTTGTTGTTATGCTAGGAATTATAAAGTTTGAAAAATGGCAACTAAATTTTAAGGTCTCAGGATGCTATCTGTCTCCCACTACCTGAGCAAGAATCAATGAAAAATCACTGAGATCCTATTTCAAAAACAAACAAACAAAAAATCCATCAAGTTTATGAATTACTGGGGGACAAGTGGAAATGGTAGGGTGAGCACTCTCTACCCCACTGGTGGGAAAGTAAATTGCTATGGAAAAATGGCTGGGATTATTGACCAAATGCACATATCCTCTGACTCAACAATTCAGGATAATTCACTGCAGGATAATCTGTTGTGGCAAAATACCCCTGCACCCCCGCCCTGGGACTGAACACTAGATATTGGCAACATTGGTCACCTCTGGGAGATGGGAGGACTCTTCACTCATATTCCTACTCCTACTGTATTGCCTATCTCCATCCCTTCACCTAAAGCAGACATGAAACATATCAAGTTTCCTAGTGATAGAGGGACACTAAGAGGGTTCTAAATTGAGTTTTTTATTTTTTATGGTGGAATTGGGTAATTGAACCTAGGACTTTACACATACCAGACAACTGCTGTACTTTCAACCATGTTTCTTTTCTTTTTTTTTGTGTGTGTGTGGGGGTGAAGAGTTTATTTAGTGGGTTATGGAGGGGGAAGGGAAGGGGAGGAGGGATGGAGAGAAGTGGGGAGAAGAGAGGCAGAAGCTGTCTCTCCAGAAGGGCAAAGAACTCACCCACATTTCTAACACACTAATAAAACAATAGTTTATGACAATAAATTTATTTTGTGTGTGGATGTTTTGCTTGCATGTATGTCTGTGCACCATATGTATGCCCGGTGCCCTTGGTGGAGAAAAGTGGGTGTCATATTCCCTGGATCTGGTGTTGTTGGGAGGCCTTCCTGGTCAGGTTGTAGGCTGCCATAGTCTGGGAGCTCTCTCTGAGCTCAGCAACAGGGAGGACTCCCTCTGCCCAGCAGAGGGTTTCCTATGCTCTGTCTCACCTTATTTGAAGAATGTTGCTAGGTCCAGATGCTTGACTTATCACGAGTGTGACCCTTGACACAGTTCCCTGCAGAAGCCGTCTCCCAGCGGCCCCTATGGGAATTAGACATAGTTCTAGGATCTTTATGGTAGGATCTTCCGCATATGATCCTAAGACTTGTACTAAGGGTTTTGTGATAAGAATGTGCTGTTTAGTGCAAATTAGGGGATTCCCCGCCACTGTCCCATCCTTTATTCCTCACTCGGGAATGAAGTTGAGCTGTTTCACTGAAGCTATCTCCTGGGAGGCTATTTCCACCATGCTCACAGGCCATCCAAAGCTCTGTCCTCTCTTCTGTCCTCATGGACTGGTGGCCAACATACTGTAAGGAAAAGGGGATTCCACATGGAGTCTGTAAGTAGGTGCTGGGACCGAACCCCAGTTCTCTGAAAAAACAGCCAATGCTCTTAACCCATCAGCCATCTCTCCAGCCCCAAAGGGAGCTGAGCAAGAGCATTCATTGCTTTCCTCTTTTTTTTTTTTTTTTTTTTGAGACAGGGTCTCTCTCACTCTGTAGCCCTGGTTGTCCTGGAACTCACTGTGTAGACGCGGCTGGTCTTAAACTCACAGAGATCTTTCTGCCTCCTGAGTGCTGAGATTAAAGGTATGCACCACCATGCCCAGCCCCTTCTTAAGGTTTTAAAATTTACTACTACTTACATGTATTGTGTGTGTGTTTGTGTGTACAGACACATTCATGCTACGGTGTGGATATGGAGGTCAGAAGACAACTGGAACAGTCAGTTCTTCCTTTCCATCTTTGTGTGGGTGTTAGGGACCAAACTAAGGTTGTCAGGCCTGTGTGGCAAGCACTTTACCCACTGAGACACCTCTGTGGCTCACTAGTAGTTTTTTTTTTTAATATGTTGGGAATTTGAGAAATTCACAACTGTATGAACAGTCAGTGCAAGAGAAAGTTAGTCAGCTGAACTTTCCTTCCTACTTACCTTTTCTTTCCACAGAACACATGAGCAAAAGGCAAGAGTCTGGAAATAAGGAGCATGGAGGCAAGAGGATCAGGAGTTTTAAGTCACCTTCAGCTATACAGCAAGTTCAAAACAAACAGAAGTCACGGCCTGGAGACATGGTTAGGTATTTAAGAGCACTTGTTCTTACACAGGACTTGAATTCAGTTCCCAGCAACTCACAGGCAGCTCACAACCACCTGTAACTCCAGTTCCAGGGGATCCCATGTAACATGAGGGCCTGCTTGGTTTCTGTCCTCCCACCAGGTCCCAGAAATTACAGGTCTATATTAATTATAAACTGATTGGCCCATTAGCTCAGGCTTCACATTAGCTCTTATAACTTATATTAGCCCATTATTCTAGTATATGTTAGCCACATAGCTCAGTACCTTTCTCAGCAAGGCAGGTCACATCCTGCTTCTTCAGTGTCTGGGCAGGACTGTGAGGAATGGGCTTCCTTCTTCCCAGAATTCTCCTGTTCTCATTGCCCCACCTCTACTTCCTGTCTGGTTTTCCTGCCAGGCTATCAGCCAATCAGCATTTATTTAAAATATAATTGACAGAATACAGACAATTCTCCTGCACCATTTCAAATGGTGTAGGAGGTTCTTCTGTCTATGTGTTGCTTTCATTGGTTGAATAAAGAAACTGCCTTGGCCTTTTGATAGGGCAGCACTTAGGTAGACGGAGTAGACAGAACTGAATGCTGGGAAGAAGGGAAAGAGAGAGCCGCCATGGAGCTGTCAGGTCAGACATGCTGAATCTTTCCCGGTAAGCCACAACCTCGTGGTGACATACAGATTATTAGAAATGGGTTGAATCAAGATGTGAGAGTTAGCCAACAAGAGGCTAGAGCTAATGCACCAGGCAGTGTTTAAATGAATACAGTTTCTGTGTGATTATTTTGGGGGTTAAGCTAGCCAGGTAGCCAGGAAGAACAAGCAGCCTGTTCCTTCTGTTACAATCCCATACCCTCTTCTGGCCTCCACAGGTGCCAGGCAAGCAAGCATGTGGTATAGCATATAGACATTTAGGCACTCATACAATATTTTTTAAAGTGTGCTTACATAAATAAAGCCACGAAGCTAAGAAGTAGGTGGAATAGACAGTTTATTGTGGCATGGGTGTAGAACACACAACCCTTAAACATGTACAGGTGTTTTCATGTTACTGTTGCTTTGCAGGAGACCAGAGTGTGATGTCTGAGGTCTGTAGTTTCTTCTCTGCTAACCTGGTCAATGGTTACCTATTTTATAGTTCAAGTTAGGAGAAAGTCAGGGAAATCTGGTTGTGACACCCTAAATCAAGGGCCGCAAGACTTACAACCCAGGTGTGTAAAGTGCTTATTCTCAGTGCAAAAAGGACAGCCTTGAGTGTAAGCAGACACCAGGCACTGGGGGTTCCCGGGACCTGGGTGGTGTGTTGTGTGACTCAAGGAAGGGAGAGCCACCACCAGACTGCACCCTCAAGGGATCGAGTATTTTCCCCTAGCCTTTCTTCTCTAATAGGACCACAGCTTGGACTCTTGACAGATGTCTATTAACAGTTGTTAAGAAAAACTTGGTTCAGAAGAAATGAACAAGGCTTCTAAGCACCAGAGACACTGACTTCAGTTTCCAGTTCCTGTTGCCTTGGCAGCAAGGAGGAGACCAGTAGGCTGAGCTCTGGCTGGTGGGAGTCATGGGGCTACAAGCTTTTCTTTGGGGCTCTCATTTGTAAATCAGTCACTGAATGACAGACCCTTTCTCTTGAGCACTAACTCGTCTCAGGTGGGAAGATAAGCGATGCGTATTTAACCCTTCACCTTGTCCCCACCATTGGATGAGACTTATTTGTTACCTCCTTGTTTGACTCATCTGAAGGCCCAACTGTGACAAGAACCCCGTTCCCTCAATGTACTGCTGCCTCATTAGCCAGGTCTTTGCATATTCCAGCCCATGGTCCTGAGGAGACTGAAGGGAAGCACGAGGGACAGAGAAATGGTTTCTTAAGGAGGCACAAACAAGAATGCAACTCAAATAGGTAGAGTCTGGCCTTCGTTCAGCCCCAGGATCCTGGCTACTATCTCTTTCCCTGGACGCTAAAAGACAAAGTCATGGGTTCTTACCCATCCACCTTGCAGTAGGGGATACTGACAAGAGCCAGCCCTGTGTTTGAAGAGACCTGCATTTTCTTCCCCTCTGGATGAATGTGATGGGGCCTGGCCTCAGCCTCCCCAGATCTGACCACTATGCTGTCACCAGAGCCTTCAGATGCCCGCACCTGAAAACCTTGTGCTTGTGAGATGTGCTGCCGGGAGGCTCTCATGGTCCACAGGTGTAAATACTCCCAGTGCCTTCTCTGAATTTTGGAAAGGGAGAAGGAGTTTTTTTTTTTTTCTTTCTTTTTTTTTTCCCAGCATGTTCCTCATGTTAAGAGGAGTCGCTAAAGTGTGTCTGCACAGTGGTGAGGAACCGTGGACAGACAGGATGACCTAGGATAAGAACCAAAAATGCAGGGAAGGTTTTCAAACCAGCACAAAGCCAGCACAAGGTAGGAAGTAACGTGCCTCTCTTCAGCAGAGGGGTCTCATTTGTTCAGAAAATGCTTGGGCGTAAACATGAGTGCACAGGAGCATGCACACGTATGTGCACACATGCACACACACAGTCACTCTGAGGTAGAAAGAAGTGGCTATCTCTAGACAAACACGAATTCTACAACTTCTCATGGCACTTGTGTGAAAGGACCTGCTCTTGCCCACACAGGCAAGCAGGGTCCAACCTGTTCACTCCAACCTCGGGCAGGGCCAGAAGTTCCACTCCACAGGAAGACAGAGATGGAGGGTATTGTGTGGCATTACGCCTGTGTTCATAGCTCCCAGGCTACAGTTCCTAGGTTCTGCTGCCCAGGGTCACTTCCTGGAGCCTGAGCCACGGGCACCGCGGGAGTGGCTTGTCAGAAGCCACTGAGCACAGATGTCTTGAACCACAGAGTCCCCACTGCTTTTGGCAGCCTGCTGCACCTGCTGGACCAGGGCGGCAGCCTGCGAGTGCTCTTGCTTCACAGCGATCAGGTAGGCAGAACGCAGTTTGCAACATATCAGATAGGCTCGGACCTAGTGATTGGTTGGGCACAAGATATTGGAAAAGAAATGATCAGAAAAGGCAGATCAACGAACATAGTGCTGGTGGGTAAACAGTACTTCTCACGCACCAAACTGATAGCTAGGCTCTTGCCTTCTATTATTTCATAACAATGTTCTAGACATCAAGCAATTGCACGGCTTTGTGCTCAAATGTAAAGTGCGATCACAGATAAAATAAGACTTTAAAAACCAAGGTAGACAGGCAGACTCTGCTCTTTATTCCGTTTCCTCCAGTTTCTTTTTGGAATCAGAACTAGTATTGCCAGTG
The DNA here is from genome assembly GCA_004026605.1 of Ondatra zibethicus. Lineage (NCBI taxonomy): Eukaryota > Metazoa > Chordata > Mammalia > Rodentia > Cricetidae > Ondatra > Ondatra zibethicus. The sequence continues at coordinate 85,976 of PVIU01001716.1, forward strand.
CCTACAGGCTGTGGTTTCATAGTTACTTGTTGATTAACTGATATTCTTGACTAGACTACAAGGTTCATGAGAGCAGGGATAATATACTCTTTGGGCCCAGCATGTAGTCAGTGTGCAGCCAATGGGCCTTACATGGGTGACTGAGTGGATGAGTAAAGAATCATACCTTCCTTTTGTAAAGGGTTTCCAGATTCCCCTTTTCTGTTTTGAACACGCTAAATTAAAACAATTTAAAACAAGTCCTGGGGACTGAACCTGGGCCCCATGCATGCTAGGCAAGCACTCTAGCATTGAACTATATTCCCAGTCTTGAATTTAAAGTCCACTGACAGATAACATGGGATAGATACACATGATTAGAAAAGGTCTAGTTAAGATATCCCCCCAGTGAGACTTGAATGGAATATTCTCGTTTGGATGGAAGGCAGCTCAGCATGGGTGGATAATGTATCTCCTATGCTGTCCGTCCCACGATTCAAGAGCCCTTTTCTCCTTGGCTCTGGTTTCACCAGCACCTCCATCATTCTGAGCGAGCACTAGCAAGGCCTCCACAAGCTGCGGCTGAGCTCCCGCTGACAGCTGCTTTTCTACCGCAACAGTTATTTCTGAATCAGAGACATTTTTTGCTCCATGCAAAATGCTTCATCTTTTTGGGATGAGTGTGGGTCCTGCTAACCAAAGTCTCTTTGGCGTGATTTCAGATAATTTCCCACTACAGAAAAAAATCTGGTGAGTTGTGAGCTCACTGAAGCAATCGGGTATTGCTGTTGGGGGATACATATGCAGGTCTAGGGAGTGAGGCCTCATCTAGGCCTCTAGCTCCAGCTAATCCTACCTATATGAAATACCACAAGTTGACAGGCAAAATCCAAGAGAATGTTATTGCTAAAATCTAGATTTAAAAAAAAAAAAAAAAGAATCAAACCAGTTTTTGGCAAGACCTGTGCCCTGAGGTCCCAAAAGTACCTTAGAATAACTGCTGAAAGAAACAACTGTGGAGTCTTGGGTTCTCATTCAGATTGTACAAAAGTAGCTGTCATTTTGGAATGTGGGAATTTCATCCTTTCCAAGCACCTTATTGGGATGTTGTACAAGCAGTGAAGAAATGTCTAGAATAAGCTCTCCTTAGGATCTAGACTGAAAGCCATGGTCGGCAGGTTCTGCCTGGGGACCGACAGAACCGCAGTGGGAGCGGCTCCGTGGCTGTGTAAGAAGCCCCTGTCTGACACTCGTTTCCATCACGAGGGACTCCACAGCTGGGAAATCTGTCTCCTGATGGCCAGCTGGTCTGCCTTTGCTTTTTCAGGACTCTTCTAGCCTGGAGACCTTCCTGAAGACGGCAGGATGATGGATCCCATGACCAGCCATAACTGGTGACACTGACCAAAGGATAAACTGGCTGGCACTTCTCACAGAGGTGATCCGGAATGAAAGGTTCGGTCATTTCCCAAACAGGGAAGAATTCACGGGCCTCAAGCAGGGGCTGAGTGGATGTTTTGGTTTGAATGTGAAATGCCCCTCATAGGGTCATGTATTGGAACAACTGGTTTGTGGCTGGTGGTGGTGTTTGGAAGGTGAACCCTTGCTGGAGGAAATGGTCACCTGGGGTGGGTATTGAGGTTTTAGGACACCACTTTTTGTTCTCTCTCATTTCTTTTCTTTTCCTTCCTTCCTTCTTGTTTTGTTTGTTTGTTTGTTTCTTTCTTTCAAGACAGGATTTCTCTGTGTAGCCTTGGCTGTCCTGGAACTTGCTCTGTAGACCACGCTGGCCTCAAACTCACAGAGATCCACCTGCCCCTGCCTCCTGAGTGCTGGGAGCAGAGGCATGTGCCAGACTGTGCAGCCTATTTCTGTTTTCTAACTCTGGAGCAATGTGAGCAGCCAGCCACCTCCTCTTGCCCCTGTGCCTTTCCATCCCCATCACAGTGGAATTTATTCCTTAAACTCTAAGTTGGAATAAATCTTTCCTTCCTTAAATAGCTTCTTGTTATGTATTCTGTCATAGCAACAACAAGAACAGTAGCTAATACAGTGGGTTTTTCTTACTGTACTCTTTTTTCCTCCAAAATAAGGGAAACCTTCCCCACCAGGAACCTCATCCAATCAGTCAGCCTGAAGATGGAAATGAGATTTCTTCTATGGCTATCGGGTGAGAGACCTCAGAATAACACAGAGATTTAAAAATAGTCTCAGGGATAGGGAATTGGGAAGGCAGCCGGGTGGTGGTGGTGGTGGTGGACACCTTTAATCCTAGCACTCAGGGGGCAGAGGCAGGTGGATTTCTGTGAGTTCAAGGCTAGCTTGGTCTACAGAGTTAGTTCCAGGACAGGCTCCAAAGCTATACAAAGAAATCCTGTCTTGAAAAAAACAAACAAACAAACAAACAAACAAACAAAAAATTGGGAAGGCAAAGGTTTGGGCAGTCAACATTCATCTGCCCCATCTATTCCATCTGGAGCTTTTAAACCACTCTCTAGGTCCTGGATAACAAAGAAACCGAACCACAAGACTGCATGGAACTACCGTGCGGGGCAAGGGAAACCTCAGTGCTATTCATTCACTAACACCACCAGGGCTAGGAGACATCCTGCTCACCTTGTTGTCATCGCTGTGTATCGCCTGGATCAGTCCCTCCAGCTCCTGTGTGCAGAGACATAGCAGCTATGAAAGGAAGAAGCACCTCCCAGCTGGGAGCCTCGGCTCAATCCAGTCTGAGCCCAGCTCCTGCGACTCCAAGGTGGGGATCCCCACTTGATCCTTCTCCCTACCTCAGTTCCCACTATAAGAATAATGAATGATGGCTAATGATATTACTAAGCTTGGGATTGGGGCAGAAGGAGCATCTCCTACGAGGCCCACGCTGAGCTTTCACAAATGGATGTGGCTCTGTTTGCGACACAGGCATGTCATAGGGGACGGTTTTGCAGGCAGCATGTTTCAAAGCCCACTTTAGTCTATCCATCAGAACCCAGACATTTCCAAGTGCACACACTATTAGACAAGAGTATGCCAAGGGGCACCTTCTGGAGACAGACACCAGAATCATGACTTCTACAAAGGGAGAGAGTTGCTAAGAGTGAGGCCATGATGGCAGAGAGTTAGAAAGAGAAATGGATCTTGTAGTGAGGAGGAGGATGGGGTGATTCTGAAGCAGATAGCGGACACCCAAGAGATCCAGGAGTGAGCGCACCTGTGGCGGGATTCTCTTGAAGGCTTCCAGGCAGTTGAGGAGGATGGTGTCACCGTCACTTTTGGCTGCCATGCCTGACTCACTGACACATTTGAGCAGCTGTCGGATCTCACCGTACTTCTCCCTCTCCACCAGCTGCCTGGCGGCTCTGCAGTAGGTTGCAGCAGCATCCAGCTGGAAGTCCTAGGACAGACGTGGGATGACGGACTTAGGGCAGTGGGAGATGCCCACAGTGGGAAAGGATTGCAGTTACAACAGGAAGCCCAAATAAAACAAACATGCAGAAGTAAGAAAGGCTCCCTTTGGAGTCAGTTAGACGTTTAAGAAGTGAGTATAAAGCTGCTTCCTCTCGGTATGAAGTAGGGCACCCTACTCGCTTCGGTGGGGCTTGCTTTTTCTCAGGACAGGGTCAAGGCTGCTCTTCAGTGTCTGAGCTTCCTGTCCCCACTTCCCAAACACAGATTCCAGAGTGTACCACCGTGCCTGGCTCCGTGGACTTTCAAAGACATTCTACTTAGTTCCTAAGGACAATCCTCTCTCCCCTGACTCACCTTCCTCTGGGAAATGGTGCACAGGGCTGGTGTTTGTTAAGAGCTGCCCAAGTGTTGAAACAGATTATCAAGACTCACTTGCTGGCACCTGCCAGATAAATGCCTTGATCCCAGCTTCAGTTAGCCCATACGCCACAGGACTTAGGAGAGATAGCCCGGCTAGTCCTTCTAGACAGGCTCTCCTGAGACGATGAGTGATGTTTCTGCAGTGAACCAGTTGGGTACCTGTCTTAATGTGCTCCTAGATAACTTTTGAGATGCTAAGATTGGCTTTTGGCTAAAAGGCATAGGATCTGACATCTGACTCAGTTCTGTTACCTGTTTTGACATGTAAAGCTGCTCTTCCTGGGACAAGAATATTTTCTAAAGAATAGCCTTTCCCAGAAATGTCAGGCGTGGGGTCCCTTGCCATACGCTTGAATGAAACATCAAGAGTACAGAACATCATACCTGTAGAACACGGAATGCAATTCCAAAACCGTCTTCCACATTTTTCCCTCCCAGCATAACCTGGAGGGAGAGGGAGATGGAGATATGCTTAAAGGAATAATAATTATTCAAATAACTTCTCAATAAAAACATCAGGGTCCCTATTTATCTTTATCATCAAGTTTTTGTGGAGACAGGGTCTCACTGCACAGCCCTGGCTGGTTTAGAACCCACTATGTAGATCCGGCTGGCCTTGAATTCATAGTGATTCTCTTACCTCTGCCTCCCTACTTCTGGGACATACCCAATCCATTTGCTCAGTTATTAAATATATGTTGAGCCTTTACTGAGCACCCAGCACCAGAGATCCAAAGACCAAATGGACTCTAACTCCCGCCTGAGGCACGCATTCCAATGGGGAGGAAGCCATCAAGCAAGTGACTGAAATAGTCAGATAATTACAATAGGGATGAGCATTCTGAAGGAGTTGAGCAGTCTGCCACGGGTGAAACACTGCACGCACCTTGCAGGCAACTTCCATCTTCATGTGGTTATTTCCGAAGAGTGTTGGCAGAGGCAAAGCGGTGATCTGCGAGGTCCCAGCGCTCTCACACCGATGCAAGAATCTGGTCACTTCCATTTGTAGCTGAAGTGTATTCATATGCCTGCGGGGACAGGGCAGGCACAGTCCAGCCTCAGCAGGCTCTCAGAGAAGTGGATATATGGGGCTGGGTGACTGGTTCATAAGAAGATGGCAATGGAAAGACCAAAGAAATGGCACAAAGGGAAGAGGCTTGAAATACCCTCCAAACAGCTATGGTTAGACAGAAACAGAAGACCTAGCGCCCCCCCGCCCCAGACATACAGTAGTTAAGGCTCACTGTGGGACTGGACAAAGACCTAGCATGTCCCCCCACCCCTGCCAGACTTACAATAGTTAAGGTGGACTGTGGGACTGAACAAGTTCTGGCACTGACTCAACAAATATTTACTAAGTATTAACTTAGTAATTACTAAGTGGCAGGTCCCAGAGTGAGCAGGAGGCTCGAGCCCTGCTTTCACGGCTCATGGGCTAGAGGAGAGATGGAGAGTAACCAGACACAGAAGAGGTTTAGTGACTGAGTCTAAGAAGACAACTAATTAGAGTGCTAGAGAATCTGCTTATTCTTTTTTTTTTTTTTTTTTTGAGACTAGATCTAGCTACACCGCTGGCCTCAAACTCACAATCCTCCTGCTTCAGCATGTATATCATGTCTGGCTAAGCATTTACTTTAGATAGTATGTTCCGAATAGAGGGGTTGACAACTGTAAAAGAAAGAAAACGCATGGGTTGAGGATCCTGGAGGCCAGTGCCTGGAGGCCAGTGGCTGACACGTACCAAGGAAGAATAGAGGGACAGAGAGAGATGGTGCTGGACCTTTTTCGCTCATTGTAAGGAATATGCGGTTCAGTCTGGCCGTAGCATGGGATCCTCATCCCTTCCTACAGTGGCTTTCCAGGCTGTAGCAGATGCTGCCTTTTCTGCCCCATCGATAGTCCCAGCCTTCCTGCCCTGCACTGACCATCTCCCCAGCCTTGGCATACCTGGAGACATCAGCAGCAGTCATCTTCTTCCGGAAGAAGGTGCTTTTCTTCCTCCCGGAGCTGCGGGATGTTTCTTGGAGGTAGATCTTCAGGTGGTCCTTGGCCTTAAGCAACCATGAGAGCTTTTCTCCCAGCTCCGTGTAGGATTTTGCTTTGTGACTGAAGAACCGAATACAGGTCATGGCAGCCCGGACTTGGTCCTAGGATTGGGAAATGAATGTTTGGTTTAGGAGAGATCAGAGATGTTGGGGGGTGGGGAGGGGGGTGGGTGTCACAAGAAGCCTGATCTGATTGCCCCTGATAAAGCAGACCTTCAGGTTCTGGCCCTGTGATGTCTTCATCCTTACCTGGAGCCTGGCTTCCTCTCGATAAGTGGCAGTGTCTACTCTTTCATCAGCCGAGCAGCATTTTACATCAGTCATCACAGGGTCCCAGAGACCCTACAGTGAACTGCCTGTCAAGCTCTCGGGTAGGATACTATCTCACCACAGTAGAAGTCTCAAGGAAGATCCTTCCGACTTCCCATTAAGTACAGATTCAGCTTTAACTTGGCATCATATGATCTTATTTCTGAGATCATAGTACTGAGAATGCTCAGACAGGGGGAACTTGGTCCTTCTCCATTCATGCATTTTCTTCTAAAGACACGAGCTTTCCAGAACATATTCCTTATGGATTCTTTATTTCCCTTCCTTCCTTCCTTCCTTCCTTCCTTCCTTCCTTCCTTCCTTCCTTCCTTCCTTCCTTCCTTCCTTCCTTCCTCCTCATCTTCACTTTTATATACCTTAAATTCTTTTTAAAAATTATATTATTTATTTATCTATTTATTTATTGATTTTTATGTGGGTGAGTATTTTGCCTGCATGTATGCCTGTGTACCACATGTGTGCCTGGTGTCTGTGGAGATCAGAAGAGGGCATTGGATCTCCTTGGACTGGTTATGAGTCGTGATGTGGGTGCTGGGAATTGAACCTGGATCCTCTGGAAGAGCAGGCAGTTCACTTAACTGCTGAGTCATCTGTCCAGCCCCACACTGTTTAAATTCTGAAGAATGCTAATATGGGCAAGATTAAAGCTTGGCTCTAAGTGTAGGAGGAAAGTCTAAATATTTAACAATGTTGGAGAGTGTGGTGGATTTGCTCCAGGGTCAGACACCAAGGTCAGGGATAGAATGACTGTCCTGTTCCCTCATCTTGCACATCCACTCCTGCATGCCAAAGCACCAATGCCAAGCGGAAGGGAAGATGGGTTGCTGTTACCTTCATAAACTGCTGCAGCTCATACAGGATGTGGTAGTAGTTCTTCTTCTGCAGGTGCTGGCAGGCAGCGATCAGGTACGTCCCCCAGCTCTCCAGGGTTGGATCAATGGATTCCAGTAAGTTTTCCAAAGTGTGCAACTTCCCACTTTTATAGCTTGGCTGGAAAATGCCTTCTATGAAGACTTCTGGAGGACTTTCCTGGAGCAGGAAAGAAGTAGGAAGACAGAAGTGTGGGACTGGTCCTGGCAGTCTGGGATTTGCTCTGAACCTCCACATCCTCCTAGGGCAGAGCCTTTTCCTGTGAGAACCCCTCTCCAACGATGCTCCATCCACTCCTTCCTTGAGGCTCTCTCCACTCACTGCTCTTCTTCCTCTCCTAGGATTTATCCCGTAATTATCACTTTTATCCCCAAATGCTATTGGCCCTGCATGCTAGCTAACAAGGAAATTCGACACTGCTAATTCCATCAGTATCAGTTCTTCATAGTGTTGGGGATCGAACCCAGAGCCTCCCAAAGGCTAGAGGACCTATTTACTGTCCCCATTGGCCCAGCAGTTTTTGAAAGAATAATGATGTCTTTCTGCTTGAAAAACTTTTTTTTAAAAAAATTCGTTTATTTTTTTAAGTTAAATAACATTTTCTAAATTTCTTGAAAAACTAAGTTTAATTTTTTTTACTTTTAATTAAGAAAAAATATCCTTTATTTTGCTTTCATTATACTCTAGGCTTCCTTTCAACATCTCTGGCCACTCAATTTCCTTAGTTGGTTCCTCTCATCCCTGTAGGGCTCCTTTTCGCTCTACTTTCCTAGTGGCCAACATGCCCAACACACAAAAGACTGCATTCTAGATTGTTCCAAGAAACTTGCTCCTCCCACATTCTCCTCTTTCTCACTCACAATACCATTCTTCCAGGAGCCCAGGTCAAAAGCCTCAGGGCCACTTTTCTTCTCAAACTCTGATATAAAATACCTCAGCAGGTTCTCTCATTGAAACGCACCCACAAGCTGCCACTACACCATCACATTCACGTGGATTATGTAAAGAGCCGTATCCATGGTACCATTTCAGTCTGTCTCCTCCACAGAAAGCCAACAAACCAATTTTGTTGGCACACGACTCAGAAGAAGTCTTCCAGTGATTCTGCTCCCCATTCACTATACAGCCCTGGCTCTCACAATGTCTACATATACTGTATGATTCAGCTATTGCCTTCCCGACTGTATCTGCTACCACCCAGGCTCCATCTCTCCTGGCTTCAGCCACCTGACCTTTGTATTTGTTACTTCCTCGGCTCAGAGTACAATTCCTCCAGTTGTTCTTGTGTCTTTCAGCCCTTTACTCAGATGCCACCTCCTCTGCGCACCCCATCTTCTTCTGTTCTGCCTCTCCTTCTACTTCCCGTTCTCCTTCCTACCCTTCCTCTGCCCTCTTCTGCCTTCCTCTCAACTTCCATACTCTTTTTCCGCTTCCTCTTTTGATACAGAGCCTCTCTACATAGTCCTGACTCCTGGAACTTGAACTATAGATCAAGCTGGCCTTGAACTCATACAACTCTGCCTGACTCTGCCTCCCAAGTGTGTGCTCCTGTTCTGTGGATGTTTAACCCCTGTTAAGCGTGAAAGGAAGAACAGAATTTCTCCCAGGAAAACAAGGAAGGCAGGGCATTCTAGACAGATGGAACAGCCCATGAAGACTAATAAAGATAATAACATCAATATTTTGGTGAGTCTGGAACATGGAGTATCAATAGCATTCGTGGTGAAAAAAAATCAGAAATATGGGAGACAGATCTTGAGGTCCAGCCACGTGCTAAGGAGTTAGCTTTCATCCTAATGATTTGTGAAGGCCCTGTGGAGAGAGGGTGTTATGTTTAGGACGTTCACACTGAGGGCAGTGTGACAGGAAAAGAAACCCTATGCACACCAGGTGTCCAAGTGTCATTTTCCGTGCATTTTTTTTCTGCACCCCTGCTTGCTTGAGGACAAAGGTAAAAAAGTTAAAAAAGTTTAAGGGGAGTTGGTAACAGGAGACAAGGAGAAGGTCTCCTTACTGGCTTTGTCAGCTGCAAGGCAAGGGCAGTGCTGTCGTCAGCTTCCACTTGGACTATAAAATAAGCAGCTTACCTCCGGCTGCGCTTATCCAAGGCACCAGGACTGATGGCTAACACTTAGTCTGTGCCGGCAGAAACATCTTTACTTCTCAACTCATGTGGAGAGGGAGGGAAAGGGCAAATTAAATTTCACATAATACGACTCATCCTGTATGGTTTTTAAGACACTCTCAGCAGCTGAGATACAGCAGGGACCACACAACAGTCTCTCTTTCACTGTCCTGTAAAGGACAGATCACAAGCTGGACTTCTCATGGAGTCATCTAAAAGATATGTCTATTTGCAAACCTCTGTCGGATGCTGTCCTGATTTAGTGTGGCTGAACGATGCTAGTCTGTGCTAAGTTCCCTCAGTTTCCTATGGAGTTTGGTAAGTATCGGTCACTTTGTTAGAAAGTTACCATGAATGTTGAGATAAAAGGAATTCCCGGCCTATGAGAGAGCTCAGAGGGGAAAAGGTCTTGGTGTGCAACCTGACCATCTGAGTTTCGTCCCTGGAACCATGTAATTAGCAGGAGTGTGTATCTAAGCTCAGAACTCTGATGGAGAGATAGGAGGCAGAAACAGAAGGAAGCTTATGGGTCAGCCAGCCTAGAGCATGCAGAACAGTACAGAGACAAGAAACCCCGCCTCAAAGGTGGAAGGTGAGATCTGATTTCTGGAAGTTGTCCTCTGACCATAACCACGTGCACCATAACCCTGTGTATAGACTCTCTGAGACAATCTCTCTCCCTCACTCTCTTTCTCTCTCTCCTCTCCCTCTAAATAAGTAAACAAAAGGCTGACCAAGGAAGTAATGCTCTTAGCGCTCTTCCGTCAGGTGGGAGGTGGCAGGGGAGTGAGAGAAAACCAAGGAGAGGGTGTGCTGCCTCCTCGTGCACAGGTGTAGGGTGCTCATCTCTGTAACGGCTCTAGGTACACACTGTCCTAGGCCAGGTGGAAACCAAGAGGTTCATCACCATGCCTGAGGTCACATAAGACTCCCGCTGAGTACCTCACTGCGGAGACCAGGCTGATGGTCTCACTGTGCTCTACACTGTGGGAGAGGAGACGAATTTGCTATTGCTGATCAGGAGGGAAATTTGGGGTTTAATGTGAGACTTGCTGACCTCATTGGATGACTGTATAGACAAAGCTTTTTAGACCCGACTCTGCAGGGAATTGTCTCACTGCTGGACACTGAGTTAAGTATACGGGGTGGGGTGGGGGGGTAGGGGGTGGTCAAGGCGGCCTTGGGCTGTGTCCGAACGTCTCACCTTGTTGAGCAGGTGCAGCAGGGCTTCCCGAAGGCAGCTATGCCTTATGTAGAAGCTGATGATGGCCAAGTTGGTGCTGTAGTTGTGCAGGTAGAAGAGACATTCCTGATAGTAGGTGTTGTTCATGATCTTCCCATCAGGAATGAGCTCGAGGAAGAGGCTCTGGGTCCGAAGGGTAGCTTCCAGTTCCCGCAAGGTGGCAAGGTAATCATCATCCTGCTGCTGGCCGGAAAAAAGAACGTGAGAGAGAAGGTGAGAAGAACCGAGCCTGTGCAGCCTCTGGAAGCAGAGCTCCACATGCCTCTAGGTGATGCCCAAGCAAATTTTCCACAGCGTAGACAAATACTCCAGCTTTAAGAGTAGGAAAATAGGTAGGATATAAAATTCTCTACAATAGGGCACAACTTAAGCTTCATTCAAAAGCATAAACCCAAGAAATTTACTTCCATTTTTGTTGTTTATTGAGACAGTCTTCCTGTGCTACCCAATTTGGCTTTGAACTCCAGGGCCTAAGAAGTTAAGAAGTGATTCTCCCTCTTCTACTCTGCCACCTCCCCCTCTCCCCCAGCTTCTAAGCAGCATGGACTGGAGGCATTCATCACTAGGTCTGGCCTTCAGCAAGTCTTAACTAGAAAGGTTTGGCAGTGTACACAAGGCCAAAGCAGAGAATTCGAGTTCAAGGCTATTCTGGATTACACATTATAAAGTCAAGGGCTGGGAGATGGCTCAGCCGTCAGAGGGCTTGTTGTGCAAGTCTGTGGACCCTGGCAGTCATGTACAAATCGGTGTGCTGGTGTGCATGTGTAACTCTGTGTTTGGACAGGCAGATTCTAGGGGACAGGGGCTAGCCGGAGAGTTACTCTACTGCAAACAGTGAGCACCAGGTTCAGTGAAAGGCCCTGCTTTGAAAGAAAAACCAAGTGTGGTGTGGCAAGATAGTTCAGCCAGTAAAGGCACCTGAAACCAGCCTGACCACTGAATTTGATCCTGGGAACCCACTGGTGGGAGGCAGAGCTGACTCTGCAAGCAGTCCTCTGACCTCTAAGAATGTGCGGGCTCACATACACACACACTCAAAACAAATGTAAAAGCAAAATATAAAGACTGACAGAAGACGGCAGCTAAAAATGACCTCTGGCCTCCACACATGCATACTTGGACGAGTACATACATGTACACATGAATACACACAGTATACTCAATGCATGAAATAAAAAAACAGAAAAGAAAAACCCTACATGGAAAATTAAAATTAATCTGGGCACGTGATTTTAATTTTTGATACCTCTATAGTATCTTTTAAAATATTGATCTTGTGTTGCTTATGTAACCATGCAGTCATTTATGTAACTACACATAATACAAACAAACAAAACACACAAACATCAACCTAGTAGCCTCTGTGCCTAACCCCGCACTACTGACTGAACTGAAGCCAATCCACTCCCTGGATCTTCACTGTTCCTAGCCTCTTACAGGACAGGGCACTCTGCCCACTTTGCTCTTACCAAGGAGACGAGTGGTCTCACTGTGGACTCCAGGTACTCAACCACATCCTGGACTAGCCTTGAGCCATGACTCAGTTGATTGAGGTCAAGGGGAGGCTTGAGACAGCGACTGAACTTCTCCCGTGCAGCAGCGAGGTTGCCAGCTTTAAGGCAGGCCATGCCCCAGGCATGCCATGCCCCTGTGGAATCAAGCCCGGTCTTTGTAGAGACCTGGAGGAAAAATTGCTCTATCTGTGAGAGGTGTCAACATTCAGGTCTAAGAGTCTTCCCAAGCCATTCTGTTCCTTTGCCCCAACCACCTGCCCAACATCCATGCACTGCAATTCTCACACCAGCAAGTTGGTTGTGCCCTGGATGCATCCATGATCGGGACCATGGAGAGATGGTGAGACCTGTTCCAAAGGCTAAGCAAAGGCCACTCATGACAGAGGGGTAGAAGGAAGCTTTATCTCTGCCTCACCTCAACTCCCAGTTGGTAGTACTCAGCTTCCAGGAGCTGGTTCCTCAGCCTAGTCACCGCAGCTGGCTGCAAGATCTGGTCTAGAGATGGCACATGGCGATAGGCAGCGGTGACTAAAATATGCAGGACATCTACCTTGCTGATGTAACTACAGAGAGAGAGAGGGCATCGCAAATGAGGCTGTGTTGAGCTTTGGAGCAACTGTTGCTTGAAGCGTTTCTATTTCATCTTCACTGTTAAGTGCGATCATGAGAATTGAGAGAGATATACAGCATATGTACTCTGAGTGAAGGTTCGAGAGTCAGACTCTTTTAACCCCACTCCCCACTTAATAGTTCTGAGACCTGCCTCAACTCACTCATCTGTTACGTGGCTATAAAGCAGAAAATGAAATGTGTCAAATGAAAGAGCTTAGGATAGTGTCTGGAACTTCTGTAGCACTCATAATCTGCTGGTTTATGTTAGAGCAGGGATGCCCTAGGTTTCTGTGTGAGACAAGGCCTCTATATTGAATACTGGAGCTCACAAATTACCCATTTGCTTTTGGCTCTTTGGAACCGTGCTTGGAAGAGTACAGAACAAGAGTCATTGACTCAGGGGCTGGAGAGATGGATCACCAGTTAAGAGCACTGGCTGCTTTTCCAGAGGACCTGGGTCTGGATTTTAGCACCCACATCAAGGCTTACAGCCACTTGTAACTTCAGCTTCATGGGACCTGACACCATCTTCTGGATTCTCTGGGTACCATGAACACACATGGTACACATGCACACACAAACAAAACATTCATTTATATAAAATAAAAATAATTCTTAAAAAAATAAAAAGCCCCACCGATCCATATTCCTGGTTGGTAGAGTGGTTTCACCATGCCTATTTCCTGAAGGCAGCACCAGGAAGGGGCATCTTGGCCCTTCTAGTCTTCACATCCTCTCTTCATGCCAAGAATGGCCTTCCTGATGCCCACTGAATCTTATTCCTTACTCCTTTGGCAATCTTACTCCTGACACCTGAGGATTAGAAAAATCTTAGTAGGACAGAGCCCAGAGGTCCAGACCATCCATTCTGCCTGATGCGGCAAGTTCACAGCCATGGTTCCTGGGTCTCAGAACTACAGCAAAAAAAGCTGTGGCTCCCCACTCATCTGCTTAGCAGTTTCCTTGGATTCTATGCCTTTACTGATTTTTAACCTGGAAGGAACTGGATAGGAGAAAGGATAGTGAGTAAAATCAGATTCCCTTTGGAAAATGAAAACATCTGAACTAGATGATTTTTTTTTTCGTTTGTTTGTTTTGAAATATTTCATCTTATCTGTTTATCCATCAGAAGGAGACATAGTTAAAAACAGAAGAGTCCGGTTTGTATAGCGATAGACAGTAGAGAGGAGTCCTCTCCCATGGATAAACTGACAAGAAATCATCATAATGAAGGTATATGAATGCAGGGTGGGGCAGAAAGAAGGTGGGATTTGAAATTAGTGCTGTAAACCATCCAGGAAGCCCACGATTGCTTGCAGGGGTGAGAACCCTGCTGAGTGAGGGCTTCCTTGATCTCTGCCACCTCTAGAGCCCCATAGAGGTTAGCAGCCCTGTCTGAGGTTGGTGTTAAGAGGTGATGGGGTGGGCCTGTGCCTGAGGGAAGCATTTATGTTTCAGAGGGCTTCCTGCCCCTGGATCCCGAAGCTGTTGGGACTGGTGCTGGACTCACTTCATGAGCCATGGATCTGGGTGGATGGATAGGTGAGGAATTAGGAGTCTTCATGTCAGGTTAATGAGCGGAGTCAAAGCAGGTTGTGCAGAAATCTGAGGAAGGACAGAGGCCTAAGCACCAGTCACATCTTCCCCATTTCCACAGATGGCTCACGTTCCTACCCTGAATCGGGAGCCCACTGCTTCCCCAGTTTAACAAAACAAAGTGTCTCTTTCTTCTTGTGTGTGTGTGTGTTAGTGCATGCTGGTGCTACGGCACGTGCATGGAGTCAGAGGGCTTGTGGGAGTTGGTTCTCTCCTTCCATCATGTGTGTCCCAGGGATCATCTTCAGGGAGCGAGGCTAGGTGGCCCCAAAATGTTCTTATAGATTCCTTATCCAGTAGTCCTAGAGGCCACAGTCAAGGCTGGAGCAGAGTTCTGTTTAAGCTTAGTCACCAGTTACGTTTCTTTTATAAACTAGAGAGTTCCACAGACACGAAAGTTACTTCCCTAAGCGATTTTAATGAGGAATCATCTAGTTAAGATCCTTGTTTCATGACAGATGTAAGCAGGGAAACTCTATGTGCCGGTTAGTTTCATGCCAACTGGACAAAAGCTGGATTGATTTGGGAAGAGGGCTCTCAGCTGAGACAATGCCTCCATAGGGCAGGCCTTGACAAGTCTATAGGGTATTTTCTTGATTAACCATTGATGCAGGTGGGCCTAGCTCACTGGGGGAGGTGCCACCCCTGGGTAGGTGGTCCTGGGTGGCATAAGAAAGAATGCTCAAGCCATGAGGAGCAAGCCAGTAAGCACGGTTCCTTCATGGCCCCTGCTTCAGTTCCCGCCTCCGCGGTCCTGCCCTGACTTCCTTCTATGATGGACTATGATGTGGAACTGTATAATAAGCCTTTCCCCCCAGAATTGCTTTTACACATGTTGTCTTGTGATAGTAATAGAAAGCAAATGAACACCTTCTGTTTTTGAGGACCTTGGGAAAGAAAAGGACTCAGGCTGACAGAGGGCAAGGACAACTACTTGTGATTAGGTACTTCTATTTCATTAACATTAAATGAGACACATGTCAGCGTGTCTTGTCAGAGAGGACGGGAAGATGGAAAGCCATGTGGGGTCACAAGAGGAAGCCAGATGAAAGACTGCCCCCCGGGGAAAAGAACGGAGGCTCGCTTTTATGCACCTGTCACAGAGAGCCAGGTCCTGGCTTCGGCCAGCCTTGACGAACATCATCTTGGCGCTGAAGAGCAGCTGCTTCATGATGTCTATGAGCAGCCCCGCGTCCAGCTCCGGGTTGGTGAGGCCCGTGGACAGCTTGCAGCAGTGCTCGATCAGCTGGTGGCCACAGGCAACGCTGTCTCGGTGCAGGTTCAGGATGGCAATGCACAGGGAGGCGCTGGGGGCCTGATCAGGGCAGGGGAGGGAGAAAGAGGCAGTGAATTTAGGGACCAGGGCAGTTTTCAAAAGCAGCTGTTCAGTAGAAACCACCATTCCCATTTTAAAAGGCTGGAAACCACTGTGAGAGGAAGCTGGACACATCACAGCAGAGCGGAAGCCGAGCCAGCTGCATTTCAGAAGCTCATCGTTCCACAGCCGGAGCTCTGGTTGCTAGGCTGTGTCACACTGCGTCAGTCTTTCTACGTAGCCCTGGTCGTCCAGGAACTCACTTCCTACTTCTTGACAGCATCCACAGGTGGCTTCCTTTTTCTGGTCTCCTGCTCCTTAGTTGCAATCACACTTATCTGTGTCTTAGATGACCACAGTTACTCACTTAGCTGAAGTCACTGTTTCAAGTCCTGAACATGCTATGCTGCTGCCAGATCAACATCCATAAAGCACCCCTGTGAAATTTCTAGGTGCTTCTACCTATCACACAGTCATTTCTTACTGTCAGCTTCATAGCTTTATATATAAATCGTCTTTCTCAATCTTACCACATTACCCCTTACTTCATCATTGCTGTCTTCTGATGCCCTCATCACGCCCTGTGATTTTTGGACTCAGTGCCTTTGCTCGGATATTTTAGTTTAATTTGTTGTTGTTGTTGTATGAGTGTGTGTGTGGTGTTCATGCAAATGTGTAGAGGTGTGCATGCACTTGTGTGTGCATGTGTGTGCTGAGGCCAGAGGTTGATATTGGGTATCTTTTGGAATTGTTCTCCACCTTATTTATTTATTTATTTATTTAGACTCAGGGTTTCTCACTGAACCTGGAACTTGATGATTCAGCTAGAACCTGCTAGGCAGCAGGCCCCAGGGCCCTGCCTGCCTTTGCCTCCTCGGTGCTGGGACTATATAGGTACACGTTGCTGCATCTGGTTTTTATGTGGATGCTGGGGATTCAAACTCAGGTCCTCATGCCTACACAGAAAGCACTTTGCCACCTGCTGAACTATCTCCACAGTCCCCACACAGTTCAGTTTTGTGCCCTATCTTTTCCCTATCCTCGACACCCCCCTTCCACCACAATCTCTACATTTCTCTTACCACGCACTTACCCTTCTTTCTAGTTTCTTTCTGTACATTCCCCGAGATGTTCCTCCTCTTCTGCCTAACTGGTTTACTTGTTTTGGCTCTCATATAATTGTATAGCAAGCAAGCAAGGACCAGACTGTAGTTATCAACCTCTGTATTCCCTTTTATACTATCAGACATCATAAAGAAACTTAAGTGACCATTACATTTTATTGTTATTACCTGCTCATAGTAAAATTCACTCCGCACCAGCTCATTTTCTTCCTCATTTAGACTCAAAACCCATTCTACCTCCGTGGCTTTGGGGACTCTCACCACAGCTGAATATGGAGGGCTTTCATTCTTCGAGCTGTCTGAAACTAAGAAGAGAGCTGTCAATCACATTCCAGTCACTGGCTGGTCATGCAGTCTGACAAGCTAGTATGTCACAAGCAGATATTTACCTACTATCATGAGTTCCTTTCCCTCTCCTTGCTCCCTTTGCTTTCCTTTGTATGTGTATCTGCATGAGTTTATGTGTATTGTGTGTGCATGCACCAGCAGAGGCCAGAAGAGGGCATCAGATCTTCTGGAATTAAGAGTCATTGGCAATTGTGTATCACTGAGTTTGGGTGCTGGGCACCAAACCTGGGCCCTCTGCAAGAGCGGTAAATATTCTTAACCGCTCAGCCATTTTTATAGCACCTTCCTCAGTTTTTGTTTTCTTTAAGAAACCCCAATAGATACTTTAAGTCCTCTTCCCCAGGCATAGGTCTGGGACAAATGTCACAGTATTTGTGACATGACTGATGCTTCCCACAAGAAACCCTGAAAGACGTTGGATACTCCAAACACTAACCTGCTATGGAAAGATAGTGGCTAAATTGCAAACAATGATAATCTCAGGGTAAGGACAAGGCATTGGATGATGGGACAATGGAGGAAGGGAGCTGTGGTGAGGTAGATGGGGTAGCCTACTAAAAGATAAGCACCAAATCCATTGGTTGTTGGCCTCCCCAGGGTTGGAAGCTAATGGGCCTAGATAAAGGTTAATATGAAGAATGTCGAGGGAAACAGCTGATACAAAAGCCAAGATTTCTCTTTGGTGAATTCACCAAGTGGACTGAGTTGCCATATGGCTACCAGTTGAGAGCCAACTCTAGCACATAAACAGAGCCACAGAGAATGGGATCAGACCTTACCTTCTGACTGGCATGGGCTCTCCTCTGGTACACTAGAAACAGAGAAAGAAAAACAAAATTCCTCAACCATTGCTTCTCTGTTTCGAGCTTAGTGAATGGCACTGACATTTGCTCCATCAGTCATTGGTCAGGGAATTAATTGCGCATTAACTCCCGCTCTCCCCACTGGTCACAACCATCTCTACCATGCTCTGTCCATTTTATCTCTTATATATCCACTTAAATGTCCCCATCGCTCTGTGCCTGAGGGGGGATCTCATCATTTTTCTGTAATAACTCTCTTTGACTTTGACGGCCTGGCCTCTACTTGCAGCTGTAGCAAGATTTTAAGAATTCAAACCTGGTCCCATTCTGCTCCTGCTGAAGAACGCTTCAGAAGCTGCTCAGGCTGAAAGAATTCTACATTCACAGTTCAGGAGAAAGGCCCTCGAGACCTGCCCTGACTGCCTCTTTAGCGATCTCCTTTCATCCATGACTGTACTCAAGTCGTAAAGGTCCTATTGCTCCACCACCAGCTCTGGTCAGCTTCTACTGGTGCCACTAAGGGCCATGTTTAAAATGAGTACAGGGAACATTCTGGCTGACCCCAGTCCATGATGGCACCAAGGAGCAAGCCCAAGTCTTGTGCCAGTGTTCAAGTCTTCCGGATTCAGCTGTCAGCTTTAAGGACAGGGTCCACTGATCAGAACCCTAGCCTGTCATCTACCTACTTACAACTCCTCAAATGGTCATTTTTTTTTTCTCCTGCCTCTCTGACCTCTGGGCATCTACCCTCCTCCCCCGTTCTGTTCTTTTTTAGTTTCTTTTCCTACCAACTCCTCATTCTCTAAGATTCATTTCCTGGGGTCCCCACCTATCTGGGCCAATCTCTGTGTACAGTCACCACTGCACTTACCCAATCACTTCGTAGTGTTTATTAGCCATCTCCCTAGTAAAATGGGGGTTCCTTTAGGGTGATGGAACTACTGCAGAGTGACTGCTGGTAAAAGAATTCCCATCGGTACTGACTGCTCACTTAAAACCCCAGAAGGACAGTTTTTGGGTAATCCCTGTCCTACCCCTGGCAGGGGAAGGCAGAGAGAATATACTAGGGTTTCAGAAACTATACCATGTGTATGGCATGTCTTCCTTCCCATGCAGTCAGTACTCATTGTGGCAAATAATGACCAAAATTGCTAAAGAGTAGAACACAGAATCTGGTTAAAGTTTGCTAAATAAAAGAAAACACGAGAATATAAAGTGAGGTTGCTTTTGTATGGGGGATTTCCCCCAGATGCCCTAGGAGCCTTACACTTCACACTCTCACTCTGAAGCAGTAGAAAAAACCTCAAGCAACCACGCGTCAGCAAACATGGTCTTCGTCCATCTGCCTTGACAGAAGGAGGGACAGTTTCTGAAATTTATCTGGAGGCTAACTATATGCAAGAAAGTGTAAGGGCTTGTCTATGAGTAACAAGCCAAGACAACTACTCAGTTGGACCCGAAGCAAATGAGCCCAGATGCTCGGTGGGTGTGGACACGTCCTGAGTCCAGCTGGAGCCACATGAAGCAGGAGTGACCAGGAAACAGGAGAGGTGGCCAGGTGAGATGATGACCTCAGTGTGTGGAAGGGCTGAGGACTGAAGTGTCTTGATTTCCGAGAAACCAGCCTGTGAGAACTTCCTTCTCATCCCTACTTCCCGTCTGGAAGTTTCTCTGAGAAGGTCATTCTGTAAGCATTTCACAGGACAGCTAACGACACAGCCAGCATGTGCGTCAAACCCAACACCCCTGTGAGTGTAACAGGTTCAAAGCACCGCATAGTGGGAGTGCTAGCCGTGTAAGGACCCTGGGGAGAGAACAATGGTCCATGACAGTGTGGGTCCTGCTGCAGGGCACTCACTCTTTGTTGTAGTAACCGTAGCACTGGTCACACACGCGTGTAGGGTTTTCTCGGCAGCCTTCCACCACCATCTTCTTAGTGGAGCAGGAGCCACACACTAGCCGCCCACAGCGGCGACAGTGATGACGTCTGTTAAACTGAGGAAAGGGAAGAGATGAAAGAAGGATTGTCACCCATACATTTATCCTTGGTTTTGGGCAACTTGGCACATCAGGAACACCAGGCACTTGGGTTTTCACTGAGAATAAGCACACTAACCCCTGTCCTCAGAAAGGTCACATTTAGGACTGGGGATTTAGCTTAGCACAAGGCCCTAGGTTTGATCCTTAACACCTTCCCCTCCCTCATACACATGAAAGAAAAGAAAAACAAAACAAATGAAAGCCTATCAAACGGACATTTTAAGGTATTATTCAGCTGAGGGACAAATATTCCAAGCCCTGGGTAGTCTGCAATCCACAGCTCTTGACAAGGGTTACTTAAAATGGATGTGATAATACACATCTCCAACTCCTATACTCAGGAGATAGACAGGAGGATCAGCAGTTCAAGGTCATCCTTGGCTATGTAGTGAGTTTGAGGCCAGCCTGAACTACAAGGGATACTGCCTAGATGGATAGATAGATAGACAGACAGACAGACAAGGGATACTGCCTAGATGGATGGATGGATGGATAGATAGATAGATAGATAGATAGATAGATAGATAGATAGATAGATAGGTAGACACTCTAGAAAGCAACAGGAAAGGTGGGCATAGTGGCTCACATCCTCCCGCCAATTGGGAGGCCGAGGCAGGAGAACTGCTAAGAGTCTGAGGCCACCCTGGGCTACATACACAGTGAGTTCTAAGCCAGTCCAAACTATAGCAAAACCCAGGAGGGGACTCCAGAGTCCTGCTCTCCCAACCATTTGGCAAAATAACTGCTGAGCTCATTCTGAATGTGGCCATAGTGCAGGCGGCTGGAAACAGGGGAAACAGGATGCTGAAACACTGACAAAACACAGCTGTGGGCTTCTAGGAGCTTACATGGCCTTCTGTGTGGACAGCAGAAGCTTCACTGAATAGAGCGAATCTTCATTATTAGCACATTTCGTGTTTGGTAACCCAAGTAAAAATTTAAAAATTCAATCAGGAAGGAGAGCTTTGCTTAGCCAGTGAGGGCCATGCTTCTATAGAGTCGATGGTGGTAAAGTGAGAAGGCCACCTTTACTAAGTGGTTTATGGTATTAAAAAATTAAAGCTTTATTTTATTTTTATTTATGTGTCTTTGTGTGTGGGTTTGTGCATTTGAGTTCAGGTGCCCAAAGAGGCTAGGGGCACAAGATTCCCTAGAAGCAGAGTTACATGCAGTTGTGAGCTGCCTGGTATAGGTGCTGGGAACTGAACTCCGCTTGTAAGAGCAGCAAGCATTCTTAACCACTAAGCTATCTCTCTAGCACCTATGTATGTATGTACATATGTACCTACATGTCTGTCTGTCTGTCTATCTATCTATCTAGGCAGTATCCCTTGTAGCTCAGGCTATTTGAGGATGACTACTACATGAATGGATCCTGGAAAAACACTCAGGCCAGGTCAAAGGCAGACCCAGCTGTAGGTTCGGCGACCTGAAACCATCACGGTCCTCTTGGGGACAGGTGACTGTGTACTCCAGCTCACAGGCTGGCCCTCTGGTTTCTCTCCCCGGAGTGCTGCCAGGAAGGCTGCTCACCATTGTGAAGCGCTCTCTGCAGCATACCATGCAGGTACTTTCAGTCTCATCAGGGACCCACTGGTCCCTGGCAGGCGGTGCTTCTGGGGGCACAAACTCCAGTGGCGGCTGAGTCTGCGGGGAAGCCCTTTCCTTAGGACTGGGGGAACGGACTAAGGCACTTCCTGGAGAAAGAAGTCAGATAAAAAGCTGGTAAGTGAAGAGGAAAGACTAAATGTTACGGTTTTACAAGGCTCCCCTGGAGTGATAGATCCAGTTGATAATCAGTGGCTGCTTGAGTCACAAAAGAGAGACAGGGATATTGTGTGTGTCCCCCTGCCCCATTGGCCATGTACAACAAAAATCTATCAAATACAATTAATAAAAATCACTGAGCCTGGGGGAGGCAATGGTGGTTCAGTGGGTAAAAGGTGCTTGCTGACAAACCTAAAGACCTGAGTTTGGTCCCTAGGACCCATATTGGTAGGAGAGAACTGACTCCTGCAAATTCACCTCAACACATGTGTTATGGCAAGTCATTTAATAATTTAACAACAAAAGTAAATGTAATTTAAAAATACTAAGTCCACATTGAGATAAGCATTAGATCTAACTACCAGTGCACCAGAAACTTAGGGGACACAGACCCTCATTGTCATAAAGAAAAAGTCAGCAAAATCTAGCATGTGGGGTAGGGGTGGCAGCATACACCTGTGATCCTAGCACTCAGGAGACAGAGGCAGACTGATCTCTGAATTTGTGGATAGCCTGGTCTACAGGGCTAGTTCTAGGACAGCCAGAGCTACACAGAGAAACCCTATCTAAAAAAAAAAAAAAAAAAAAAAGAAATTCAGCACATGGGATAAATGGCCTAGTTTTCTCCATAAAGAGGTAGACTGACCAATTAATTAAGACAGACATGAGATACTTTAGTCAAATGTCACACATGGATGTTATTTGGAATTGAATTTAGAATCAAACAACTATAAACAAACAAACATTATGTGATGATTGAGGGTATTTCAATATTTGATAACAATCATTAATTGTCTTTAAGTCCAATAAAAGCATTGTGGTTTGATTTTTTAAAAAGATTTTATTTTATTTCACATTATATGTGTGTCTGTGTGTCTATGTGTGGGCATACAGACATGTGAGGGCAAGTGCCCACAGGATCCAGAAGAGGGTGCAAACTCCCCTGCAGCTGGAGTTACCACCAGTTGTGAGTCACCCAGTGTAGGTTCTGGGAACGGAGCTTTGGTCTTTTACAACAGTAATACATGTTCTACTGAGTCATCTCTCCAGCCCCCAGTGGTTGAATACTGTAAAAGCATTTGCCTTTTGGGAATTTATAACAATGTACCTATAAGTGAAATAATGTCTGAGATTTATTGGAAAACAACCCATTAGAAGGATAGGCACACAAATGAAACAAGAAAATACACACACACACACACACACACACACACACACACACACACACACCCACACCAAAGCTGCTCAGGCTGCCTCACACAGATGCACAAAGCTGTTTAGATCCCCAGAGTCTGGGTCCTCCTTTCAGGTCTGCTGATATTGTAAAGCATGGCCAGGAAATGGCAAGGTCTTTGCTTTACGGTATCTACTGAGATTTCTTATTGTTTCTTATTGTCTAGAAGAGCAATTTTACCACCAGCAGAAACAGAAGAGAGCAGAAAACACAGTGCTTCTCAGCCGCACCCAGAGTTCTGCTCTCCTCACTGTGCACTGGTCTGGAGACTGGGAAGGAAGGGTGCTGAAAAAGGCGAGCAAAGCAGAATTGAGGCCTGCAAGGAGCTTGTCTCTTGTACGGGCAACGGAATCTTCACTAGGGCTAAATACGGTTAATCCTCATCATGAACAGATTCCATATTTACAGATTTCTCTATTCACTAAATGTGTAACTTCAGAATCAATACTCTTGTGCTGGCTGGTTGTCAACTCGGCACAAGCTAGAGTCACATGGGGACCCTCAGTTGGAGAACTGCCTCCAGCAGACTGCCTGTGGGCATGGCTGTAGGATCTTTTCTTGACTAATGATGGATGGTGTGTGTGTGGGAGGGGGGCAGTCCAGCACACTGTGCCACCCCCTGGGCAGAGTTCTGGGCTGTATAAGAAAGCAAGCTGAGGAAGCCGTGGGGAGCAAGCCAGTATGCAGCGTTCCTCCATGATCTCTGCTTCAGTTCCTGCTCCACTTCCTCCCGTGATGACCCGCTACCTGGAGGAGTACGGTAAAGAAACCCCTTCCTTCCTCCTCAAGCTGCTTTGGGGAAGTATTTTATCATAGCGTTAGAATCAAACTAAGACACCTCAAAATCGACACCCCCACGGCATTTACAGCTACTTATGGACGTGTCTAGACTGGAGAGACTGTTTTCCAGTCACCCAACATTCAGGTTCCCAGTAGAGGCTGACCAAGGTTCTCGTCTCAGCTCTCATGTGTGGTGACAAAGGGTCTGGAGATAGTAAGGGACAGGGCAGGGCTGGGCAAGCAACTCTGGTTCCACATAGATGGACAAATTTGAAATTCCAAACAGGAACTTGTGAGGCAAGTCACTTCTGAGCCTCTTCTTCTCTCGTGAGACAAAGTATACAGAATCTACTAGAATGGATTACTTTGTTAGATTTTAATAGGATAATCTAAGTGAGGTGTGTGTGTGTGTGTATATGTGTGTGTGTATGTGTGTCTGTACACATGCCCATATCATGTCCATATGCATATGGTTCCCTCTTCTTGGAGCAACAGCTCACAGCTCACTGATTCAGTGTTTGCAGGGACTTTTATAGACACATTGTCACAGATAATGAGATTCAGCTGTACACTGAATCTACTGGGAAGTAACATGCTAGGGTAAATTATGAGAAAGAAAACTTTCTTAAGTGGGAATGAGGGAAGTGAGAGAATGAGACAGACTAAGAAGTTCTTACCAGGAGCAGTAGCAGCAGAGAACTCAGCTGATGAAGATCTAGACAGGGTCTCGGAGTCTGAAGCTTGCTGGGCGAGCTCCTGGAGGTGAATCACAGAATCTGTCGAGAGAGAAAGAGCTGACAAAACAATGGCCTACTACAAGCATCTTTTTTCTCATGCTACACGTCTAGTGCAAACCTCTGTTTTATTTTTGCTGGTTGTGGCATCATGATTATATTCAATACACATAGAATGGTAAAAAAATTTCTAAGCTGGCTGGCGGTGGTGGCGCACGCCTTTAATCCCATCACTCAGGAAGCAGAGGTAGGCAGATCTCTGTGAGTTCGAGGTCAGCCTCATCTACAAAGCAAGTTCCAGGACAACCAGGGTTACACACAGAGAAACGCTGTCTCGAAAACCCAAAACCAAACCAACCGACCAGACAAACAAAAACAAAAAAACTTCTAAGTCAAAGATACATTCTTTTCAAATTTCACAAAAAACAAACAACAACAAAAAAAAACCACCAAGACATGTTTAAGGTGCATGAAACAATGGAGCATGTTTTTTCAAGATAAATTTAAAAATGCCCAGAGAGATGTGGAAGACACTTAAATGATGCCCCTGGAGGATAGGAAGCTGGTCAGGAGCTTCACCAAGACTCGTTTCTTTTTCTTCATTCTAGAAGAAGTTGAATCAGCTCACAGACAACTGATGTCTGACGTGACCCTGGAAATGAAGCATACCCCACCAAAAATGATGGCACTTATGAGGCCACTGTCAAGGCAGACAGATTTCCCAGCAATGTCTGTTTTTTCACCCCTTAGGATCATCATGCATGTAATGTTTGGTCCTTTTCCTAAGATCCAGATCCTGCCGAAATAACAAAGAGCCATATCTCCCTTTCAGTTAGTAAGGAGACAGAACCCAAGAGTAGCAAGTCATTTCTTCTGAAGTGTCAAGTTGCTGTCTAGTGTGTAGCCAGTCACCTGATTGTTTTTCCCTCAGAAGGTATGGGAGGTCCAGGGCTTTCCCTGCGTATCTGGAAAGCAGCGAGTCAACCTCCTCCAGGGTGAAGCCGATCTCCTGTCCAGCCAGCAGCTGGTGCAGAGTCTGCACAGCCATGGTGGCCCAGTCCACCTTCATGTTCATCAGCAGCTGCTCTAACATGAGCAAAGGACTGGAGGACAAGTGGGCATAGCTGGCCCGGTGCTGCTCAGGCAGGGTCAGAAGAACCTGTTTGCAGAGGAGAGTCAAGAAATAGTATACAAGTATCAGGAGAATCTTGTTATTCTTGCAGGGAAATGGAAGGGGTACAGAGACCTAGAGCCCTGCTGCGGCTAGCTAGGGGTCATTTGGGAAGCAAGGCTGAACTTCTAAGTCCTCTGGGTGGCAACCGAGAAGTGTCCTAAGGACTTTGACCTAGACAAGTGGCTGCTGATCTTTTTCTGCAAGGAGTAAGATAGTAAATATTTTAGATTTTAGGCCCTTAACCTATTCAGTTCCGTAGCATGAAAGCAAGCACAGGCAAATATTTAAATAGACATATGAATGGGCGTGTCCCGTTTCAATACAACTTGACTTATAAAAATAGGCTGAGGATTAGATCTGGCCTACAGGTGACTGTCTGGACTAGACCCTCCAGGCATGGTTGAGCTTTGCCTAACCCATGCTATCATTCTATGTGAGGTCTGAGTTAGAATGAACAACACAGGATGAAGCTAGTGGGCTGCTCAATCCCGGCAGCTCCAGTGTCCTAATCATAAAGGTGGATCCAAATGTTCTTTAGTGGTCATTCGTGAGGTTTGAGATATGGTCACTCTTCTGTCCTGCTCACTACCATTTCCCCCAACTAATTAAGTGACACAGATAAAAAGGAAGAGCTGAGCACAGTGGACGGCACCTGGCCCTCAGCATATAGAACGTGGAGGCAGAAGGACTGGGAACAATCTCAGTTATGTAGTGAGTTTGAAGCCAGCCTGGGCTACATGAGACTGTGCCTCCAAAACCAAATGGACAGAGAGCTAAAACCCAACAACCCCCAAATTCCCACAATAGAATAAAATTTAAAAAAAAAAAAAAGGAAAAACAACCTCTCAAGTAAGGCTGTGCCCATGATTTTCTTGGCACTTATTCTGTTTGTGGGCAGTGTATATGAAAAGTCAGAAGAATTAGAAAAGAGTTGAGGGTCCCCTCTCTCCAAACCCTGGGTAACTGGATTAATTAGTCTTGTTTGTAATATCTTCTATTGGTGTCTCTAACCTATTTTCTCATAAATTACTGAGACAAACGACCCTCTTCCATGAGAATAGACAGTTTATCATGCAGTAGTTTTCATTTTAAAATTTATGTGTGCACATGTGTCTGTCATGTGCTACATGCATGTAGTGCCTGTGGAGGCCAGAAGAGGGCATCCAATCCTTTGGAATAATAGGTTGTTGCGTGCTGTCTCACATGGGTGCTGGGAACTGAACCCAGGTCCTTTGTAAGGGCAGCCAATGCTCTTAACCACTGAGCCATCTCTCCAGCCCCTCAAGCAGTTTTAAAGGCGTACATTCAAATCTATTTGGAAGAGAAGTAGTTCCTATGCCACGGTCACTTTTAATAGACCTGGCGTGAAAGTCAACTACCAATATTTTTAAAAAGGCCAGTGATCCTAAAGTATGGTCAGGCTTGAGAAACAATGATATAGCATGTACCAAAGAAAGCACACGGACAGCTTGATAGAACTGGGCAAATCTCTCTTTGGAGGAAGTGCAGAAAGACTGTGATAAATCCCATTAGGACAAGGTGAGCTACCAGGTTAAGTTTTTATACAGCACAGGCCAAGGGCGGCAGGTGCCTGACACAAGAGCCAATGCAAGAGCAGATTCTGAAGTGGAAGTGAGGCCAACAGTCCCCCCTCCAAGCGTCATTTTCTCAAACCTTTCCTCCTTACCTTAGATCCCATGTATAGTGCCTGGATTTCACGGTGTCGGTCGGTGGTCAGTTCTCCATAGAAATGGGAGGTGAGGTAGTTGGCCAAGAAGTGTGAAGTGGCTAAGCTAGGGTGCTGGTCAAGGGACTTCTCTGTGACCTCAAGGCACATGGTACGATCAGGGATTCGTTGCAGGAGCTGCAACAGAGGGTACAGAAGGAGGTGAGACCTGCAGACTCTCACGCCAGCCTCGTTTGGTGGGAGACGATAGTATTTAGGTTCATTTACTTGGGGCTAATTGTCTTTCTCCACTCATTTGTTGCCATGCCCATACTTAACCAAGGAGCTGTGGCTTTGCCAGGACCCAGATGCTCCCCCTGGCACCTAAGGTAGATCTGGGCACCTAGCTCAAGTGAGTGTAAGCGGTTTCTGAAGCACAGAAGAGGCAGGGCTGCAATCACAAACACTGCGCAGAGGATTCAGTAGGAAAAAAAGCTACCCGAGGATGAACCTTGGCCCTCCCTGATAGAAACAATAAAGACTCAGAGCGTACCTGAAGAGCCTTCTCATGCTCTCTTCTTTCTAGCAGGTGCAGAAGATGTTGGTGGTGCAGACTGATCAAATGCTCCCTCGGAATGGAATATAGACGGCCCCACTCCTCACATAGTTCATACTCCTGGGAGGAAATACACACCTTCAATAAATTCCTTTAAATTACTAACAGTCAGGGCTGAGAGATGGCTCAGCAGTTAAGAGCACTGGCTGCTCTTTCAGAGGACTTGGGTTCAATTCTCAGTACCTACATGGCAGCTCACAACTGTCTGTAACTCCAGTTCCAGGATCTGGCACCCACACACAGACGTACACACAGGCAAAACACCAGTGCACACAAAATAAAAATTAGTAAGTCTCTAAAAAAATTTACTGTCATTTTTTAGAGACAGTTTCTCTGTGTAGATATGGAGCCTGTCCTGGAACTGGATCTGTAGACCAGGCTGGCCATGAACTCAGAGATCCAAAAGGTGCCACTACTGCCTGGCTTAACATTTTCTTTGTTGTCATTGTGTTGCTCTTGGTGAGACAGGGTCTCTC
Source organism: Ondatra zibethicus (assembly GCA_004026605.1). NCBI lineage: Eukaryota > Metazoa > Chordata > Mammalia > Rodentia > Cricetidae > Ondatra > Ondatra zibethicus. Next base: position 114,195 of record PVIU01001716.1, read on the forward strand.
TATTATTTAGCTCTGGCTGTCCTGGAACTCACTATGTAGACAAGGAGGGCCTGAAATTTGGATAAATCCACCTGCCTCTGCCTCCTGAGTGTTGGGATTAGAGGTGTGTACCACTACACCCAGTTTTATAACATTGTCTAGCATCCCTCTCTGTGCTGCTGCCTTGGTCTGCCTTGTCTGACTCTGGACTAAGTTTTGTCACTGGATATTTTACATCACAGCCATCTGGGATGCATCTTACATTGCTTTTCCCCTAAAATGTGAATCACTCAAGGGCAAAGACTAAACTTAAGGATCTTTGTCTCACCACCTTTCTGCACAGCGCCCACCAATATTCTAAATGTTTCCTGAATGAAGGACGACAGTTTGAATGAGTCTCTACATTTTGAATTATATGTATCGGCCTCTTAAAAGGCAGATTCATTTCTATTAGTGCCAAAATGGACAATAAAGGCAAGAAGGAGATTCTCATTCATGACCATTCATGGAAATGCAACTTGGACCAATAAGATATCATCCTGGTGGCACACACAGACAGACAGACACACACAAAGTGAACAATAGAAAGAGTTGGCAAGGATATGGAACAATTGGAAGTAGGAGTGAGAATTGACATGTGATTTGATGAGAGACTTGACCTCATCCTAGTAAAAAGGATGCTCATGATGAATAGCGTCCATGTATAGAAACATTCTGCACACAGTGTAGAAAATCTCACATGGGAATGCCACAGTGACATATTATCCTCTCTATCTCCCGGTGTTTTGGCAAATCTCACAATTAAAAGAAGGAAAGATTATATTGTAGCTAAGAATCTGTGGATATTGATACCTGCAAAGGACTCTATCTACACACCAGCTAAGGCGGTACAGTTTGGGAAGGAAGATTAATCCATCATGGAGAACGGTACCTGTGCTTCCAGAATCATGTTCATGACAGACAACGAGTCTTCAGTACAGCAGCTCCTCAGGGTCTGCCAGTCACCCCACACTGGGGGATCCTGCAAACCTAGGACCTAAGGAAAGATGAGCAAACCCATAAACCACCCGGCAGCTTCTCCCTCCGAGAACAAATCTGCATGCCCACAAGGAAAGGGCTATCCTTTGAGCTCTGCCCCAGACTCAGGCTGTTTGAACTTTTCAGGAAAGAGGGGGAAGAAAGCAAATGGACAAAGGTTGTTTGATGACAATAAACCTCTTCAGAGGTAAAATTGGGGGGAAGTCTGACCAGCCGCCAGGACAAGAAGTTCTCAGAAGTTCAAAGCCTGGCCAGCACCCTGAGGCCATCTGTCCCAAGTTTCTCTACCTTACACTCTACCCAAGGAGTTCTTCCAGCCTGACCCGTGAATCATCATCCTCCCCGCAGCATTTGAGCTCAGGATGAAAACTGTTCAAGAGGCACAGAAAGGAAACCTTTTCCCCTTGCCATGTTCCCCTTGCCTGGGGAGCCCCAGGCTCTGTACCAGGCCACAGGGGAAGGCTCTCATATACTATCTACTAGTTATACAGCCAAATGCCCTGAGTCCATCTCTCTGAACCTCCTCAACTTGGACAGAACACACCCCATAAGATTCTTCCACTGTTGAAAGATTCAAAATGGTTGTGGAAATTAGCTGAGCTTTAGAAATAATATTTAAGAACAGACACGATGTAAGTAGAATTTACACAAAAGCTCATTCATGCATGTGAAAATACCTCTGTAGACTGTACAGCACCATCCCATCATGAATTTTACTACTATCCTTCCTCAATGCAAATGCATTTAAAACAATAAGAGAAATCACACAGAGCTAGACAAAAGGCCTCCTTTCATTCATGTAAGAACAGAAGTCCAGTACAGAGGAAAGCCCAGTCTACCTTTTCTGTTTCTTACAATACCCCATCGTGAGAGAATGGGCTAGGGGGGACAGCGGCTAAGAGATCTGTCTTCTATTCTTGACGCAACAGCCTATACCTTCTGATACACCCGCAGCTCCGTCAGCTTTCTCTGCAGCTCAGACTTTAGTTCTTCTTGGACAGCCATGTCTGAAACACAGTAGGCCAGGATCTCCAGGCATGACTCCAGGGGCCACCTGTCCACAAACCGTAGGGCCAGCTGACTTCTCAGAGTTGCGTCCTTCACAGGAAACAGGTACTGCCAACCTTCCTTGTCTACAAGACAAAGCAATGTTCGGGGACAGCAAGCCTGCCCTGAGGAAGTTTAAAAGCTCCAGTTAAGAGGGCTTTGTTCTGTCTTATGGCCCAGGAGCTTGTGGGTGTTGGGAGATCCTTCCAATCCACGTGACTATAGTGAGGCCTTATACCTGGAATATTATACGACAGGGAGAAACACTCTATTCCTAGTAACTCTTTATGCAAGCCTGTCACAGCCATGGTACTCTCTAAAAGGAGACAAGGAGGGAAGGACAAAGGAGAGGCGAGGAAGGAAGGAAGGGATGCTTGCCACATCTTGTACTGCTGCACACCCGGTGCCCTTGCAAACTCAGATGTCAATAAAGCTTGAGGGCTCCCTGTAATTTCTACTCTGTATCCCACATAAAAGTTATTGGAGGTAAATGATCCTCATTCCCTAAATATCCTGTCACTAAGTAGCTCTCTCTCTTTTCCACACCCATTCATAAATCTGATCTTAGAGACATGAAAAGACAGACCCCAAGCAATTAATTTTACTGAATTTCTTAACCTTCTTGGGATGGTCTTCTTTCAAAGGGCAGCTCTGGAGCTACTCCAAAGCTACCCTGTATAGCACATCTGGCTTTTGCTCTCTCCAGTGGAGCAGTATGGCTCATTGATTTTCTATTTTGATTATACATGAAAATCTCTATTTACTTGTGTGTGTACATGTGGAGAACAGAGGTTGATGCTGGTATTTTCCATCGATCTCCACCTTAGTTTTTAAAAATCTTATTATTGTGTGTGTGTGTGTGTGTACATGTGAAGAATAGAGGTTGATGCTGGGTATTTTCTATTGATTTCCACCTTAGCTTTTAAAAATCTTATTATTATTGTGTGTGTGTGTGTGTGTAATATGTATGTCAGTAAAGCTGCACATGCAGCATGGTGGAGGTCAGCCTTGGGAGTTGGCTCCCTCCTACTTTTATGTTGGTTCTGGGGTTCAAACTCAGATCATGAGGTTTGTGTGGCAGGCACTTCCAGCAGCTGAACCATCTCACTAGCCTCAGACCTTACTTTTTGAAGCAGCGTCTTTTCCTGACTTGGAACATGGGCTTTGGCTTGATTTGCGGGCCGGCCAGCCCCCAGGATCTACTTGTCTCTGTCTCCCAAGTGCTGGGGTTACAAATGTGTGCTGGACCCCACCTAGCTCTTATGTGGGTGCTGGGGATCCAGGGCCTCACACTTGAGCAGCAGCACTTTTCCCACCCTGCTATCTCCCTAACCCCTTGTTTTGTTTTGAGGCAGACTGGACTTTAACTTCCCAAGTGCTGGGCTATAAGCACTGATCACCAGGCCCAGCTCATCGTTCATTAGCATGCCGATGTTCCAGTTCCTCATGTGTGGACTTTGGCTGCCTTCGTGCTGCACTGGCAGAATGGCATAGCTGTAACAGAGACCATGTGGCCTATAGAGTACTCTGCAGAAGAGTGCTAACTTATCTTCTACAGTTACCATTGACTTGAACTCCATCCTGGACCTCTGAAGGCAGGGCCAGAGATTGTCATTTATACATTTGACAATGACTCAGACATGCAGGATTGTAAAGGTTGAAACTGGTTCTAGCTACCCACTCTAAAGCCACACAGGCTTGGGTTCTAGACTTAACTCACGATCCTGGGTAAATTTTCTAACTGCTCTGAGCCTTAGTCTAGTTGCAGAACCGTGAGGCTATGGTGACGCAGTAATTCTCTCTAGAGCTCCTGTGAAGACAATGTGATCAGGACACGGTGAGGGAGGCAGAGCGCCCTGCTTACCACACGCTGCAGCACAGCTCAGCACCGCATCTCTTATCCTGCTCAGGTCGTCCATGTCTCGCCCATACACTTCAATGAGCTGAAGGGCCCGTGGCCAATCTCTGGCCACCAAGGCTTCCTCAAAGGCCTCAGTGAGTACATCCAGGGCCACAGGAGAATGCAAGCCCAGAAGCACAGTAGAGAGACTGGTCTGACCACAGAGACTGGCTGCCAGACTCTGGCCTGGCTCTGAGGCTTGGTGTAGAGGCTCCCAGGCAGCGAGGAGGGCAGCCTCGAGCACAGGAAACTGCTCCAGGAGGTGCTCACACTCCTGGGCTACCTTCTCTGCAGTCAGGGGCGCCTCCCTGCGACCCCGCAATTCCTTCCAAGATAGGCTAGGCTTGCTGACTCTTGTCCCTCGGGAAGCCCGCAGGCAGGCCACTGTTGCCAGTATCTTCGAGCGAGACTTAAGGAAGGCCAAAGCAGAGGAGGTGAAGGCTGGGGGTGATGTGTCCTTTGGGGAGGGACGAGATTTCCTCTCTGCTGAGGGATTCTCGCTTGGTCTAGGGGAACCTGGCATAGACAGAGGCAGGCCATCCAGAAGGTGAGAGGCATGCTCCTGAGCCAGCATGCTCAGGTGTGTCAGAAGGGATGAGGCCTGCTGGCTTTGTCGAGAAGGGCAAAGAGTAAGGGGCTCACAGCAGCAGCTGACAATGACCTGTGGCACACTTAGGTTGAGACCTTCTTGGGCAAGAAGGGCTGCCAACCTGGAGGAGAAGAAGCAAGAAGCAGAAGTCAGGTGAGGCCTGAACACATAGGCACCACTACCCAGTCTTACAAATGCATTCATGCATGCATTTATTCATTCATTTTAGAACAGGTTTTGCTGTGTAGTCCTGGGTTGCCCCAAACTTACTGCCTTTACCTCCCAAGCACTGGCATTCAGTCAGGTATCATTACATAGCAAAAAGAAATGAAGGCTCTCTTAAGAATAATATAAAAGGCAGTTCACCAGACATGCTATTCAGCTCCGTTTCACTTCATAATCTGAGATCTGTCCACAGATTTGTCCCCTCTTTAGGGAGGTGATTTTTCTATAGCTATGAAGTATTATATAACTGAATTCATCCCATCTTTGCATACCATGGAGTCTTCTGGCCCATTGCACATGTACCACTTTTCATATGTACAACCAAGAGTCAGAATTAACTAGGTTAAAAGACCTATCAATTTAATTTTTTTTTTCTTGAGACAGGGTTTCTCTGCGCAGCCCTGGCTATCCTAGAACTCACTCTATAGACCAGGCTAGCCTCAAATTCAAGAGATCTGCCTGCCTCTGCCTCCCGAATGCTGGGATTAAAGGCATGTGCCACCACCACCTGGCTGTCCCCTTTGTTTTCATATTCTGTGTATTTGAAACAATGCCCCCCCACAACCTCTTTTTCCCATCTTGTCCCCTTTCTAGTTTTATGACCAATAATCATATATGTGTGTGTGTGTATATATATCATAACATACATATTAAAAGCTAGGATCCGCATATGGAGAGAATGTGTCGTATTTGTCTGAGTCTGTGTTGCCTTATTTAGTATGCTATTTGACATTCATCCTCCATTTTCCGGCACATTTCCTTTCTCTTTATAGAGCATTAACTTCCACTGTGCACATGCAGCACATTTTCATTGTCCATTCAGCCCTTGATGAACATCTCAACTCATTTCATTTCCCTGTTACTGTGAGTAGGTCACCCGCCAACAAGGCGGTGCAAGTATCTTTGCACAGGGGTGGTGTAGCGAGGTCACATGGCAGTCCAACTTTCGGCTCTCGGAGAAACCTCCACCCTGATTTTCACAGTGGCTCCACCAGTTCATTCTCTCCCCAGGTTTGAATAAGGGCTCCTGTCTTCCTATAGCCTCTCTGGAATCTGCTGTCATATGCTTTTCTGATAGCAGACTCGGGAGAGATGGACTTTCCAAGTAGTTCTAATTTGCATTTCCCTGAAGGTTAAGGATGTTGATTACTTTTTACAAACATTTGTGATCAATTTGTAATCTTAATAGATATTGATAAAATGCTTTGCCACAGGAGTTATAGCAATTTTTATGCCTTACCAGCAATGCCTGAGAATGCTTATTTTTTTATAGCCTACGTGAGTAATGTCATGGAACCTTTGGCTTTTGCTCATCTGTGAGTGAAGACTCACCCTTAGTCTCCTACTTATAACACACACTAGCAGTGGCAGGAGAGACAAAGAAAAGAAGCATGTTGAATTCTAACATGCTATGAAAGAGCCAAGGTGTCACAGGTGATGCCTACCTGTCTGGAGGAACTTGTCTCTCAAGCAGGAGGTGGGACACCAGCTGGGAAGAGCTCTGCTGCAGGAGAACAAAGGGGTTTCCAACCTTGACCTCCACATTGTCTGAGAAAGTAAAGAAATAATCTTTGTCATGCCAGGCGGTGGTGGCGCACGCCTTTAATCCCAGCACTCGGGAGGCAGAGGCAGGTGGATCTCTGTGAGTTCGAGGCCAACCTGGTCTATAAGAGCTAGTTCCAGGGCAGGCTTCAAAGCTACAGAGAAACCCTGTCTCGAAAAACCAAAAGAGAGAGAGAGAGAGAGAGAGAGAGAGAGAGAGAGAGAGAGAGAAATAATCTTTGTCCTGCTGGGTGCAACCGTTTAGGGATCTGTTTCAGAGACCCCAGCAGTCATATTGTGAAAGACAACGGTGACAACATGAAGACCCCTCCTGTTGGCTCATGGCAGGTAAAGGTATTCTCAACATGGCCCTGGATACAAGTTCATTTACATCTTACCATGTTAAATACTTCCAAACAAGACAAACTTCAGTGGCCAGTCTAACTACAGGCAGCGTGCAATGCTCACTTCAACCTGACTGAAGTTGAAGTTGACATTTTGAGAGCATTCTGTCTCCGAAACACTTAGGACAAGATGTGTTTTGGCTCTTGGAATGTTTGCATTCGTGGAACAGGGAAGCATGGGAATTAGGATCTAAGTCTAAACACAGATGTTTCATGTATACATTATATAAAGAACCCAAAGGTAAGACTATATAGTATTTTCCTATATCTGTATTTTAATTATGACCTGTCAAACCATTTATGGCATCAGGCTGGTGGTTAAAAAGGTTTGGAATCTGGAAAATTTAAGATTTCAGATTTTTATCCATCTGCCTAAAACTTGTTATGAACTCAATCTGTGACTCAAGTCAAAAGCTTCATTTTCCTACTGGACTCTCAAATCTACAATGGACCCCAGGTCTGGCAGAATTTTTGTTCTGTTTTCCTTACAGGATGTTATATATAGCCCAGGCTGGCCTGGAACTCTTGGTCCTCCTGCCTCTGCCCTCTGAGGGTTGGGATTATAGGCATGCGTCACCACTCCTGGCTTCAGAGATATTTTTGAGGCGCCAATTCCATGAGCTGTTATTGAGGACTTCCATGTATAATTTTACTTAACACAAAGTTAAGTAAAGTGTATAAATTTACTTAACACAAAAAATAGATGAATAAGAGAATTCTACAAATCTGGTACCCTTAGTTACTGTGTACCTAGAAAGAGCCTCTTAAGGAAGCACGCCTATTCCTTTCCCTAAATAATGGCTCGTCATGACTCCATATTGTTCTCACTACTTACTGGGATCAGAGCTTAAACTCCGAAGAAGAATGGCCGCCAGGGTGCTGCAGTAGCTGAAGAAGACGCCCACATAGTCAGTCTGTCTGCCACCTGCCAGCGCCTGCTTCCCCAGGGTCTTCTGGAGGAGCTGAGTTTGGATGTGCACAGGGTGGGCCTCTGCCTCGGGGACCTTCTGGGCTGCCTGCTCCACTAGGGATGTGAGTGGAGTACTCCTGGGCTCTGAAAGGAATTAGGGTGGGAGAAGAGACATGGCTTTAGTCTCTGCTTCTAGCTTTGGGTCGATTTCTAAAAATGAACATTTTATTTTTTATTTTTATATATGTGTGCATGTATGTGGATCTGGGGTGCTTGCAGAGGCCTGAAGAAGATGTAGGACGCACTGGAGCCAGAGTTAAAGGTATTTATGAACTGTTCAGTGTGGGTGCTGGCAACTAAATTTGGGTCCTCTGGAAGAGAAGCAAGTAGTCTTAACCACTGAGCCATCTCTCAGGACCCTTGGCTTTGGGTCAGCTTTTGATCCAATGTGTAAACTGAGCAGCCTACAGAATGCACTGGGTGTCTATGGGACATGGGTAACTATGTGAGCACACCCTTAGAAGGTAGACAGACACCAAACACAAATCCCAATTCAGCCACGTGGGCAACTGATCTCAGCCAGGAAGAACTTGGAGTCTAGATAAATCAGGCTACATAGTTGTTTTAGCCTCTTTTCTCTGGGGTGAAGTACCTTTATGAAGAGCACATGAAGCTTTTGGGGAGGGCTGACCAATACCAACTTACTGCCAGCTGGGTATATTTCTCACCAGGAGTGAAAAAATGTACCTGCTAGTGAGAGTGTTAAGTGTCCTTTCAATTAAGAGTCAGGGAAGATGCCTTGGGCAGTGGTGGCACACGCCTTTAATCCCAGCACTCGGGAAGCAGAGGCAGGTGGATCTCTGTGAGTTCGAGGCCAGCCTGGTCTACAAAATGAGCACCAGGCCAGGCCCAAAGCTACAGAGAAACCCTGTCTCCAAAACCCACAAACAAACAAACAAAAGAGTTGGGGAAGAGCGAAGTGCAGTTCTGAGTTGTGCCTTGCTTAGCTAGAAGGGCTGACCGAGCCCAGCTCTAGAGTGCAGAGCCTCTGCTTCAAAATGCTCATAAATCCTTGGCTGTCTCATCTCCCTCGCTCTGTCCTCTGCTTATCTGGTCCTACCCAGGCAGATCTGTACCTGGCAGCACTAGTGCCTCTCGCAGTGACTGGAGAGCCTGATCCAATTGCTGGGAAAGGCTGGTGTGGCTAGCAACACAGTCCTCGGTGAGGCTGGGCCAGCACGTCTGAAGCAGCTCCAAGATGCTGCACCGCACGGCACCTCCTCCCCTTTCTTCTAGAGTCTCTGTGGAAAACATGCGAGAAAGGAAGAGGGAAAAAAAAGTCTGCTGACCCATTGTTCCAAGTCCAGGAAAAACAAAGGTAGAAGAGGAGGTGATGCAGTAAAGCGTCTCACCGGGTTTTGTTTGTCCCATTAAGGTAAGCGGATAATTGAGAATCTTGTTAATTTGCTGAAGGACAACAGGAAAACCTCGAATACCATCGGGACTGAGGACAACCTGGTCTAGCTGTCGACCTAAAATAGAAGGAGGAAGAGGGACGCTGGAAGAAATGGGTTTTCAGAGGCTGATGCTCAATTCCTTGTGTGACTTTGTCTTTTCTAATAGTAACTTTGAGCCACACACTGTGTCATTTTGGGTGACAACAAGCAGACCTTGGTGTACGCATTGCCCGAGACTCCAGGACTGCCTCAGCTATCAGCAGCAGAATTTATGGCATTCTGTGGCATTTGTTGACCAAATGCAAAGGGACTCTTCTTGTGGATTTGCCTTTCTACTCTCTTCAGCCATGGACTTGAGCCGAAATCAGATTTATATTTTCTAATTACCCTAGTCTATCTTCATACTTTACATACCCGATTCCTCTAAGACAGTGCTTCTCAACCTTCCTCATGTAGTGACCCTTTAACACAGTTCCTCATGTTGTGGTGACCACGAACCATAAAATGATTTCATTGCTACTTCATAACATTAATTTTGGTATTGTTATAAATTGTAATATATCTGTGTTTTCCAATGGTCTTAGGTGAACCCTGCGAAAGGGTTATGTGATTCCAAAGAGGTCGTGCCCCACAGGATGAGAACCACTGCTCTAAGAATTCCATGTACATGTCCTGGTTTATAGAGTCATGGCAGTCGCAAGCTAGGGTCAATGCCTTCACCCAGGAGGGGCCTTTAGTCTGAGGGCACTCATTCATTTGTACCTTGGTTTCTGTATGCTAACAGATTGAACCCAGAGTTCAAGCATGCTACACCCTCACCCCACCCACCCACATTCTTGAAGGTATGTTTCTTTCCGTCTTTTTAACAAGTACCAACTTGCAGTGGGTTTAGTGGGTTTCTTTGTAGCATCTCCATACTATATGCCATTGTGCTTCTCGCCTCCTCCTCCTCTCTCTATCCTGTTGGGGATCCCTTCTTCCCTACAAACCTAGCTGCCTTTTGGCTTTCCTGTTGAAAGTATGCTTCTTCCTTCAATTTTATGATAAATTAGAAAAGAATTTCCTCAAATGGCTGCAGATTGCTGTCTATGAATACGAGACACCCAACAGTCTCTGTTTACGCCACTAGGACAAGGGCATTAACTAATGTTAAACACTTCTCCTTCCACTCTCTCTGCAACTTCTTAAGGTTTGTTGAGCTCATCACTACAGTTGATATTGATTGAATGAATGAATGAATGAACGAATGAATGAACAGGAATGGAGAGAGGTGAAGGACGCCCACTCACCCCGGCTTTCAAGGCTGCTGCTCAGGCGCCGCTCCGCTGTTTCTAAGAGCTGTTTGCAGGTCTTCCAGAGCTGACACTGGCAGCAAGCTAGGTCAAAAGCAGCCATGGCAGGGGGACTGAGGTCTTCCAGAACTTCTCTAAGAGGAGTGGTGGGCTCCTTCAGGGTAGCATTTATCCAAAAATCTTCCTGGAGCGTGGGGATGGGGTCTTCAGAGGGGCTAAGGAGCTTGTCAGTCACATCCGAGATGGAGTAAAACACCATTCCTGAACGTGCAGCAGTGGAGCAAAAAGCAAGGGTTAGGGTGAGGCTACCTGCCACATGTAGTATGAGAAATAGTTTGTCTGAGGCTATCCTGCACAGGATCTGTACACACTAACTTTCACTGGGGCCCGCTCTTACAGAATCAAAACAAAGGTATGAAAAAAGGCCACAATAAACCCAGAAGGTAGTGACGAGGGAGCGTGTCTTCCCACCAGGATACAAAGCAGGCCGAGAAAGATGCGGGTCAGGGTGGGCCAACTGGAAACACTCTGAATATATTGCTAAGAAAGCAAAGTAGACAACACTACTGCTTTAAGAGCCCTATTCTATCAAAACCATTGGAAAAGATGTACCTAAATATGTTTTAAATAGGGGGCCAGGGAGATGTCAGTGCCAACTCAGTGAGTAATAACAACCGCTGAACAAGCAGGAGGACTTGGGTATGAATTTTAAGTAGGGCTGAAAAGTTTCTGGAACCATATGTAAAGGGCAGGACATGATGGTAACCTGATCTATGGAGTCTGGGGAGCAATGAGTGAAAATGTGGGGCAAGCCTCTGCTTCAAGAAAGACAGGAAGGCAGCTGCTGGAGTGTGCTGCCACCGCTGGGAACTGAGACGTGGTCCCCAGGCTACAAACACTAACAAGCGATTTTTCACTTTTAGGAACAGTCAAGTAATAGGCTTTACTGTTGAATAATTACACGAGACAAGAACAACTCCTCTTATGCCCAAGCAAGTGATCCCAAAATGCACTGGGACACCAGCTGCAGAGAATAGGCAGGAGTGGCTTCAGCGGCAGGCCCGTGCCCACCTAGTCAGGGAGGCTGAGAGCAGCAGAAACTGCTGATTTTGGGGACGGGCGTCCTGCTTTCCATTTCTGGCGATTTCTCAGGAAGATCTAGGTGGTTTCTTCCCTTATGCCACCACCCCAGCTACCCGTCCACCTTTGATGTCAGGAAGGAAGACTAACCTGCAGCTGCAGCACTGCCAATGGCTTGCAGAGTTGAGCGTCCACTGCCAGTGCGCCGAACGGTGTTGTTACCGCCATCTGAATTCTGGTTTTCAATCTTATGCTCCACACGGGCCAGTTCCTGGATCACCTCTTGGTAACGCTCTACAAACATCAGTTCCCCAGCACTGGGTGAAGACTTTAGGTTGAACATGAATATCACCTGTCATGAAAAAGGGTGTGTGTGTGGCAGTGGTAGGTCCACGTAGTCTGGGGTATCTAGAGACAGGATGCTAGGTCAACTCATGTGACTACAGCCCCAAGATGGCTATTTTAGAGCATCAGAGAGCATCTGGCTTTTCTTTTAGAGACAGAGATTTTCTGTGTAGCACTAGCTGTCCGGCAACTCACTCTATAGACTAGGCCAGCCTCAATCTACCTGTCTCTGCTGCCCAAGTGCTGGGATTAAAGGTGTGTGTCACTACACTCAGCTAGCACTGAAAGTTAAGAGACCAAATACAAAACAGCTCAGAAAAGTCCTTTAACAAATCATCAATGGTCAGAAGGATATAAGCAAATGTTAGCAGTGATTTCAGAGGAAACACCTATGGGAAATAAACAAACAAGAAAATATTTTTCCTACCAGGAATTTAAGTTATGTATGATACTATTTTAGTTGCTATGGTGAAACACCATGACCAAAGCAACTTGGGGAGGAAGAGGTTTATTTGGCTTCCACTTCCACACTGGAGTCCATCACTGAAGGAAGTCAGCACAGGAACTCAAACATGGAAGGAACCTGGAGGCAGGAACTGATGCAGAGGCTGTGGAGGAGTGCTGTTCACTGGCTTGCTCAGCCTGCTCTCTTACAGAATTCAAGCCCAGAGGTGGCACTACCCACAATGGACTGGGCCCTTCCCATCAATCACTAATTAAAAAGCCCTACAGGCTCGCCTATGGAGGCATTTTCTCAGTTGAGGCTCCCTCCTCTTTGATGATTCTAACTTGCATCCAGTTGACATAAACCAGCACAGATACTATTTTATATCTAATACACTAGCAAATTATAAGAATAAATCCTCAAGGGGTAATGCCACAACTGCTGTTAATAGTTTGGTATTCTTTTAAATGTTAAAAATATATTTAGGAATACCTTTAATCCCACCTTTAATCGGGAGGCAGAGGCAGGCGGATCTCTGTGAGTTCGAGGCCAACCTGGTCTACAGAGTGAGTTCCAGGACAGACTCCAAAGTTACACAGAGAAATCCTGTCTTGAAAAACCAAAAACATTTTTTATAATTCTATTTATGTATTTGTTTGTTTGTCTATGGAAAGTGTGTGTGGGTGCATGAGCACCATGGCGCACATGTAGAAGTCAGAGAGGAACTTGCAGGACTTAGTTCTCTCCTCCAACCATGTGCTTCCTGGAGGTCAAATTCAGGTTTTCAGGTTGGGTGGCAAGTGCCTTTACCTACTGAGACATTTCATTTGCCCTAAAATACGTGTTGACTCAGTAATTGCCTTCCCCTCCCTTTTCTGAGGCAGGTTCTTATTCGATAGCCCAGGTTGTCCCCAAATTCACAGCAGTCCTGCTTCTTCAGTGTTGGGCTTACCAACCACTCCCGCCATGCCCAGCTATGAGAATTTTTCTTAAGGAAATAACTCCAAAGGCTTTACAAACCAGAGTGACCAATCTGTGCGCTGCATAGAAAAAGACTTAAACGCAACATGAGTAGACGATTATCACTGGAGAAATATTGGCCAAAAAAATACAGCATTAACATTGGCTGTTTCCTTTTTTTTTTTGGTTTTGGTTTTTCAAGATAGGGATTCTCTGTGCAGCTCTGGTTGTCCTGGAACTCACTCTGTAGATCAGGCTGGCCTTGAACTCACAGATCTGCCTGCCTCTGCCTCTCAAGTGCTGGGATTAAAGGTGTGCACCACCACTGCCTGGCTTACATTGGTTGTTTCTATATGACAGTGTTACTAGTATTAAAACTAATTTTATTTTCTTGGTAATACTGTTTGTAATACATACAACTTGTTTTGTAACTAGGTTAAAAAATAAAGTGCCAGCGTACACACACCCACACCCACACCCACACCCACACACCCACACACCAAGGTTTAAGAAAAGGAAGATAAACTGGGCAGTGGTGGTGCACACCTTTAATCCCAGCACTTGGGAGGCAGAGGCAGGCGGATCTCTGTGAGTTCGACGCCAGTCTGGTCTACAAGAGCTAGTTCCAGGACAGGCTCCAAAACTACAGAGAAACCCTGTCCTGAAAAACAAAACAAACAAACAAACAAAAAAAACAAAAACAAAAAAAAAGAAAAGATAAATGTGGGGTATTTAGGGGAGAAAACAGCATGCAAACTCCCAGCCAAGTTGTGCAGGTTGAAGAAAGGCTGGGAAGTAACAACAACAACAACAGAGCAGTGAGATCCAGGATCTGTTTTTGATCCGGGAGTGTAACTCATGTAAATCCAAGCAAGTGTGAGACCCTTGGTTCGATCCTCAGCACTACAATAACAAAAGAAAGGGTTTGGTGGAGGGGTCCGCTGTCGTGTCCAGAGGCTCCTAATTATGAAAGAAGGAAGTCTAAAAGGAAGAGGGGAGTTAAGGAAAGACCATTTCAGCATGGAGATTTCCCCCTAGATCTACTGAACAACTGGAGTCATGCCATAGTACATTCGAACCTAGATGTTCAGGGACCAGCATTAAGTTTCAAAAGAAAAATTGCACAGAGCATTTGAAGCATAGAAGAGTGGTACCTAATGCTATTGAGTTTAAGCAACACAGAGGATTCCTATATTTCTCCCAGCTCCCGTATAATCATCTTAACCTTACTATGAGGTGGGAGAAGCAGGAATTATACTGAGCTACAGTTGTCCACAGAGGATCAAGGTTCAGAGAGCTTGAGTTGTTCAGACTGCTATTCCAGGGTTGTTTTCCCTGCATTCTACAGCACTCCAGTTTGCCAGCCCCTGTGCTGTACACAGGACTAAACTGTCATTCTGTGTATTACCAAAAGCTATCTGCATTATGATTTTTAACTATATAAAAATACAGATATGTTCACAGGAGTATGAAGCAAGAAACAGAAGTTTCACTGTTTGGCGGTGGTGAGATTGCGGCTATTTTAGTTTGTTAAAAAGCTGCTTGTATTAAGAAAACAAATAACTCAATGTCTCTAAACCTGCAGCGCCGAGCCCTGGGCCTGCACACGTGGAAATTCCTTTCTGTCTTTTTCTGCTCAATGTGACTCCCCAGCAAGTACTCTCAAGTACCTTTGGGGTCACATGCATTTAGCTTTCCCAGAGGCCCAACATGTCAGGGGCTGACGTAGCAGCATGCTTTACCGTGACAAGTCTCCTGTTACCTGGTGGGCTTCTGCGAAGTTCCCCCTGAGGATACAGGATGCCAGCAGTGACTCCGGTGGGGAGAACATCATGGGGATGATGGAACTCTGAGGTTGGGGCTGCAACCGGCTGTCCAGCTCCACCTGCCCAGACACAGCGCTCAGGCTCCCTTCTGGCGGGTGTAAGAACATTGGACACAGTCGGGAGAGAACATAGAGCTGTCACCTCTCCCCACAATCCTATATTTTCTGTAAATGGGCCTTAGTTTTTGTTTAAATGAAGCGTAGGCATTTATCACCATCTTAGAATACAAGTAACAACTGTCTCCCTTGAATAGGCACCTTTTTCTCTCTGCTGCTGGGCAACTTAACTAAGAGAGAAAGCCTTTCCCCCTTTGCCTAGCTGACATCTCCGTTATGCAGAATAAACCTTGAACAAAGGTTCAGTTCCTTCTGGTGTTCACACCACAGGGCACAGCAAGTCTGGACGTGGGCAAAGCTGCCTTAAGTTAACAACTGGCTGGGACCCAAATACCTGAAGTACTTGTGCTCAGCTCACTGCTGGTACTCTCCAGGGATGGGTTGGGGCCTCTTTCCCGGCCATCTAGAGGTAGAAGAGTGAAATTCGGTCATCAGCTCCTTATAGCCTATAAACTGCAAAGTCAGTCTACTAGCCGAGCTCCGGGTAGACTGAGGATAAAAGGTGACTACAGTGACGATGTTCTCCCAGAGCTCTCTGGGTAACAGTCTATCCCAGTGGTTTTTACCACGTGGGGTCTTAGAGTCCTAGGAGCTAGTGACCACCGTCTGCTGACTAAGTACTAGCAATAGCTTGGTAAAATGAAAGCACAACTATCATGACTAGGAACCAATAGGCTGCATGATGTTTTCTGATGTAGAGGATGTGTCTCGCCCTGATCCAAGCCGAGGAGGAAAAGCGGCTCAGCGTCAGCTTTCCTAAGTGCTGAGACTTGCCAATGGAGGCTGCCTGTCTCTTTGTGTGGCCCTATAGAGGCTGTCAACCATCAAGGGAGTCACCCTGGCCCACTACTGAGGTAGCCCTGTGGAAAGACGAGGCACCTGTGGGGAAAAGGAGATGGAACACATGTTCTAGGGCCGGAGGACACAGGTGGACGCAAACTCAGCCTATGTCCCAAACCAATCACTGAGTAGCTTCAGAGCCGTGGCAACACTGCCATGCAGTTTTTCCACGTTTCTCTTACGGCATCCCTTCATCTCACTCAGGGTGTTTACAGTGTGTGTTTGTGTGTGCATGTCATTGTGCATATGTGAAAGGATGTGCATGTTGTGTTGTGTGGGAAATTTCTGGATGGCTATGCAAGACATTGTTACGACCTGATTGGGGAAGGGGTGAGACTTTTGTTATTTTGACAATGTGCTCTGCCTAAGAGAACATTAGACAAGCAAGCATCAGTATGCCTCTTTGTCAGCAGTGTGGGAACCAGACTTGAGGAGAGAAAAGAGAGGTTTGTGGATCACCTGCCCGGGTTCTTCTAGTCCGGCGACCTCGGCGGAGACTAGAGTGCCTTGTGGCAATGGGCCGGTATCTTCGGGAAGGTTGGTCTTCTGCAATAGCAAACACAGACACGGTGACTAGCTTTGATGTGACCTTTTGTGGAAGCAGGCAGGGGCCATCTTCGCTAAGCTCTGACATGTTGAGCAGTGTGACAGGTCACAGTCCCTGAATTTGGGTGTGGCTCCCACGTGCCCACCCCTTGCCCACGCTGTGGAACTTTCCTCCTTTCCTCTTTTCTTGACCTTCTAATTCTGTCCCCCTTCACTCACCTGAGCGCTGGTTGCTGGTTACCACCTTGTATCGCCACTGGGCCTCAGAGAGAACCTTTGAGAACCGGTGCAGGCGGCTCTGCAGTCCATCTCTGCCTGCTGAGCAGCTCTGGCCTTCGAGCAGCTTTGTCTCCTCGGGAGTGCTGCGGCTGCTGATCTCATCGAGCTGCTCCTGAACAAGGCCGAGGAAGGCTCCTATTGCGAACTCATCGGCCAGGAATCCACTCAGGCCACTAGTAAAGTGCTTTAGGTCCAAGAAGCTGTGCTTGGGGGGCCCTGGCGAACTGTCTTTTGGCTCTGCCTTTGGACAGCTTGGCATCGTGTGCTCAAGGCTCCTGGGTCCCAGGGGACCCGGCTCTGCCTTCCTCTCGGCTGGGGCTATGTGCTGAGGGCTCTCTGATGGAGACCTCAGACCCAAGGAGCCCTTCCCCTCAATGTCATCATCTTCAGCATAGTCCTCCGGCAGGTGAGGCTCTGCATGGAGATCGGCAGAGGTGACGAGGAGCAAAGAGAAGATGTTTTCGAGAATTTCCAGGCACAGAGAGTCGGGGACACTGCGTAGATACTGTCGGCATCTGGCCAGGTATGTTGTGAAGAGATGTGAAGCACCTAAGGAGGGTAAGTAAGAGCAGAGGCCGGAGGGAGAGGAGAGAGAGCAAAACAATAAAAAGCACAGCCCACTGAACACTCCCTATGTCTCTGCTCTTAAATTATGACATCATACCTTACCTCTGACAAGTACTTCATATTCTAGAAATTAACATGGACTTCTCACCCCGCAATTCTATTTTAACCAGGATCCTGTGACTGTAAGGAAAATCTCAGGCTGCCTAGGTCTCTTAAATATCTGATATTCAACAAGGGTGTGGTAGTACAATTCTAATCCCAGCATTCAGGAGGCTGAGGAAGGAAGATTGCCACAAGTTTGAGGCTACCCTGAGCTATAGCATGAAGCGCTGCCATAAAAAAACAAAGGGACTGGAGAGATGACTTAGTGATTCAGAGCACTGGCTGCTCTTCCAGAGGACCTTGGTTTGATTCCCAGCACCTGCATGATGGCTCACAACCTCTGAAATGCCAGTTTTTTGTTTTGTTTTGGTTTGTTTTGTTTTTCGAGACAGTGTTTCTCTGTGTCACCCTGTTTCTTGGAACGCTCTTGTAGGCCAGGCTGGCCTTGAACAAAGAAGATCCAGCTGCCTCTGCCTCCTGAGTGCTGGGATTAAAGGTGTGTGCCACCACCGACCAGCTGAAACTCCAATTTTAAGGAGATCTGATGTTGTGTTCTGTCTCTGTGGGAAGTAGCCATGCTCATGGTGCACAGATATACATGCAGGCAAAACACCTACACGTATTAAAAGAAAAAAGTCTAAAAGTACATTTAAAAGAAGAGAAGGAGGAGAAGGAAGAAGAAGAGAAGGAAAAGCAGAACTAAGCATGATATTTTAGGTCTGTAATTCCAGTGTTTGGGAGGCTTAAGAGTTTAAGGCTAAATCAGGTTACATCAATTTCCATTTGTACTACACAGTATGACTTGGAAGAAAGGAAGGGAGAAGGGGAAAAAAATCATAAGTATGTTCCACTTGGAGTACTGTTTCTTAAAACTAAGCTTCGATTTATAAATCATATACATAAATGCACACATATAAAAAATATAAACTGTGCATGTAAGTTTAAACCAGAGTTGTTTTATTTTAAAAGATCTATTAATTTATGTATTTTATGTATGTGTGTGTTTTCTCTGCATGTACATCTGTTATCAGAAGAGGGCATCAGATTCCATGGGACTATAGTCACAGGTGATTATAAACTGCCTTGTAGGTGCTGGGTGTTCAACTCAGGACTGGAAGAGCAGCCAGTGCTCTCCCTCCACTCTCCCCAGACACCTGCCTCTGCCTCCTCTGAGTGCTGGGACTAAGGGCATGTGCTACCACTGACGGCTGCAGCCCAAGCTCTTAACCATAGAACCATCTCTCCAGGCCCTGAAATACTATTCTTACCATGGTGTCTAGCTACAAAAAGGAAACCATTTGGCAAATACTATGCTAGATGATCAGATTAAGATCCATTAAGATGTAAGCAAGTCCCTTTGATGCAGAGGCTGATAAATGGATATAACTGTTCCTGAGTACTTTCAAATCAAGGGCACTCTATCTTGGAAGGAAATGGTCCCTGGGGAAGGTGCCTGCATACGCTGGGGACAGGAACGCTCTGTACCTGCGGAGGGGAGGGAATCATTGCCTGGCTCTGCCACGGCCAGGTCCTCAGAGGCAGAGGCGATGTCTTTGCAGTCCTGGCACTGGGCGTGCTGGTGTGAGTTCACACAGAGGGCATAGACAGCATACTTCATGGCACAGAAGCCCTGGTAGAGGGTCAGGCTCTGACTTGGGCTCAGGTGCTCAGGGGCTGAGGCATCATGGGTATCTGAAGCAGAGAAACAGGCAGAACTGTTCAGGCATGAGCAGCAAGAATGACTGAAGCACAGAGGGCTGACCTGTTGGTCTTACCCTCCTGCATGTCTGACCTGCAATGTCCCAGGCCTGTCCCTAGTCAAAACCAGCTTTGTCCTATTTGCTTTGCTTTTCTCTACCAGTCTTCCTTCTATATGATACATGGCCTCCATTGCCTGGACTCTTATATTCCATATGGCTTGTACCCCAGTCATGGTCCTATTACTGCCCTTTTCAGGTTTAAGTCCCAAGCTCCAAGTGTATCTCAATTGGTTCAGAGGCCAAATACCAACTATATCCTTGGAAGCCTTTTATACTTCTCACTGTAAATCAGAATTCTAGTTCTTTTAGGAAATTTGCCAAACAACAAGTTTCCCATCTTTCTGGGAGGTGGGGGAGGAAGGAAAAAAAAAAGAATGTGGAAACACTGGTTTGTGGTAGGTCCTTTTGCAAAGCAAGTCAAAGCAACATCTCCCTAATGGAAACATCTGTTCTCACCTGAGAAAGTTCCTGGATCTGTGTGACACAATGTGACCACACTATGGCCAACTCACCATGCTCTCGTTGGAGGTCCTTAGCTGGCACCTTCTGAAGGAGCTTGAGGACTTCTTCCTCCCTCAGGGCTGGAAGGTTTGTGAGGTGATGGAGAGAGTAGAGCACTGAGTGGCTGTCTCCACCATGTAAGTGACATAAGAGCTCTCTCTTTGGTATGAGGCTGCTGGAAGGGAAAGTCGGAAGGATGGACAAGGAGCCAGATTTATATTATTACAACTCTGTTTCCTCTTGTTCTTCTTCTCTGGCCTCTAATACTTCGTGCTTCACCTTCTCAAACTATTTTATTAGGTTTAGGATAAAAGGTAACATTTATCCTCCTTGAGGAATTTCAACCATCAAGTTAGTTGCTTGTCTAGAAAGGATCTAGAAAGGGCCTTTCTGCCCAGTGGAGTCTAAGAAGGGCCTGAAGATCCAAGTCCCTAAGTTCTGTACTCTCTGTAGCTTTCAAATAAGCTTCTTTGGTTTATTCAAAGAGCCCCACCCTACACACTCCTCCACCTGCTTTCTGAAGCATTAGTGAGGTTAACGAAGAACAAAATTGAAACTCAGATCTAGGCGAAGGCAGGTCTCCCTATGTAACCTTGGCTGGCCTGGAACTTGCTATGGAGACTGAGCTGACTGTGAATTCAGAGATCTGTCTGCATCTGCCTCCCAGGGGCTGAGATTAAAAGTGTAAGCCACCATGTGTGACCCTTAGTGTTTAAAGCAACAATCATGTCTGGATCTACTTTGCCAGAATGTTGTAAGAGGCTTAGAACAATGCCTGGCCTATAGTACATGCATGTGTAGGGATTGTCATCTGCTGTTCTTTCGGACTCGAAATTATCCTTTGGCCGTGACATGATGGTCACAAATGGAAGCTAAGCATTACTTAGGTTTCCTCTAAGCCCTGCT
This sequence comes from Ondatra zibethicus, assembly GCA_004026605.1. Lineage (NCBI taxonomy): Eukaryota > Metazoa > Chordata > Mammalia > Rodentia > Cricetidae > Ondatra > Ondatra zibethicus. The sequence goes on from PVIU01001716.1 coordinate 134,851, forward strand.
TTCATAGACGGAACAATTATTCGTGTCTAGCCAACATAATCAAAATTTTGGTTTCTGAAATAGAGTATAGGGTTGAGTGTGCCCCAGGTATAGTAGGAAGGGGGAGTGACCTTGACAGGGACATACCTGCTCTGCTGAACACACCACTCCAGGACTTCCAAGTGAGCCCACAATCCTTCACAGGCATCCCTGAGAAGCTCATCATGGCCTTGGTCCTATGTCAACGCAGAAGAAACAAATACTGACCTAGGCTTCAGACACTGTGGCTGACTGTGAGACTAGGAACTCTTTAGGTCCAAAGCCCCAGGGCATTCGCTTCTGGAGCACCCTGGGGCGCTGCACAAGTTACCTGGGTCCTGTAGAGTGTTTGGAGTAGTTGTTTAGCTGATTCAAGGCTCTGGCAGTGAGTCCAGCCCAGGAGCACAAGCAGGTGACTGAGAGGCCGGAATTCTCTATCAAGCAGGCATCCAAGGCTTGGGAAGTCTTCCTCTTTCAACAGGGTTAACGCTGTTACCTGTAAGCCAAAGGTTACCTGCTTACCTGAACTGGAAAGAATGAGTTCCAGTTTCATTAGGGTAGTCAGTTACATAAAAATACAGTTCACAAAAGTACATTCTAAGCATTTTGAAGTGAGGGACTGACTTCTCTTGTAACCCCATCTCTGAGCATAGCACATAGCCTATAGGTTGGGATTCACAAATATCTGTTGAAGTAAATAAGGTTCGGCTGCAATTTAGAAGGCAAGAGTTAGACTAATTAAATTTCCCTGCCAGCTAGGCCTTGAATTGCTGCCTTGGCCTTTGCTGTCTACATCCCCCAGAAAGCTGACGCACAGCCAACATCTTACTTCCTACCAAAGGCTCAACCTAAAGTGACTACAGCATCAACTAAGAATGGAACTGGTTCTCATGATAACCAGGTGACTTGCCACTGATTGGGCTGCAAGAGTTGGATATGTGAGTGAGAGAGAAACAAAGAAAACCCAAATAGCCCTGGGAGAGTTCTGGATTCTTCTACGGTGGACAGGAATGAAGCTCGACTCACCAGGATCTGCTCCAGGAAGTGTTTGTTGTTGCTCAGGCAGTAGAAAAAGGCCATTTTCCAAGCGTGGGCTGGGTCAGGAGTGGAGAACAGGGCCAGCATTGCCCGCTCAGGATCTGGATGATCTGGGGACACTGAACATCACACCGGGAGGGTAACTCATGAAGAACTCCTTTTTCTCACGCTACAGTCCACACTGAAAACCAGCCAGTCTGAGACTAGGCCCTTGTATTTATTTACTTAAAATGTATTATTATTATTGTTATATTGTATGTGCATGCATGTGCATATTATGGAGGTCAGAGGACAATGCTGGGGAGTCCATTCTTTCCTTCCACTCTTATGTGGGTTCTGGGGATCAAACTCAGATCATTGGGCCAGTGTGGTAAGTAGAAGCATCTTTAGCCACTGAGCCATCTTCCTAGTCCAAGAGTACTCTTGCAAAAGTTAAACTCTATTGTTTACACTTTATCTGAAAGATGTTTCGATCTTCTTAATAGTTTCTGCAAAGCTCTTTTCTGCTCCTGCTATGTCCTTAAGCTATGCTTTAAACAAACAAACAGCAAAAAAATGCTACGTGGTTTTGCTTAGCCTCTCTTGTCTTGGACAACAAGCAAGTACAATACTAGGCCAGAACTTCAGAGGGTACATCAGAATGACTAAAGTACAAGGAGAAACAGCAAAAGAAACATACCTTTTCCTGGAAGTGTGGCCTTTGGTGTCCTTTCTGTCACCTTCTCTGCATAGGTTTGGCCATAGAGGGACAGTAGGCCCCGTCCAGCCTTGTGTAACAGGCAGCCAAGTAGCCGCTCCTCCAGCAGGGGACTGCCCTCAGTCCTGCAGGTCTCTAACAGTTCCTCACAGAGGACCCGCCATTCACTTTCTGGTGGCTCGACAGTGCAACATAGAGCCTGAAGGGTTCCACAGACAGCGTCGGCCACCCCAGGAGGCCGAGGGGCAGGGTCCCGAAGGGTCTGTAGTGCCTTTCGAATGCGATCCAGCAGTGTCTTCTGCAGAGGGCTGTGACAGAGGCTGGTGCTGTGGTGATCTACAAGCAGGAGCTCCAACAGGGCCTGGGCTAGCTGGGGGGCTTGCTTCAGAACATCCCAGAGCACGGAGACAGCTTCGGGGCTGAGCTGAGGGGTCCCGCTCTCCCACCTCTGGCTTCTGTCAGGTATGCTGTCTACTGGACTTTGTGCTAAGGTTTCAAACAGCTCCTAGGTGGAGAATGAAGACAGGGAGTGTGGTGGCCGCCAGGATGGCGATGACCTGTGTGCCTTGATGGCTCAGCAGCTGTAGCAAACATTTCTATAGGTGTTTGTATAGCTGGTCACTATTCAAGGCTCTTTACAGAAGAACCAAATCAACCATGATGACAATCTTCAGAAGCAGATACCATAGTTATTCCTGTCTTACTGAGGAGACTGAGGTTAAAAGTGATTAGCTCAGTTACCTAAGCCCCACCCCACTCTCCTCAAAGTTTGTTAGTGACCTTAATTAAGACTATACATTTATAGACTAGGTGGGTAAGGTATTATGCACACCTAAAAGCAATTCAATCTAATTTTTGAAAGAACATTACATATCAGCTTTTAACTACTGACCTGAATTCTGTCCAAGTTTTAAGGCATAATCCATTTTTTATCCTCCCATAAAACCCTTCTGCTGTGGTTTGTGTTTGACTGTGTACCTTAAAAGTTCATTGTGTCAGTAGGCAGGTATGTGGCACATACCTGGAAACCCAGGAAACTGAGACTTTGTGGCCAGCCTGGGCTATATGCCGAGACGCTGTCTCAAACGAACCACAGCAAAGTAGCTCATGTGTCAGAAACTTAATTCCCAATTTCATGTTTTAATATCTGGAGACTGAGCCTTTGGGAGAGTTAAGATTAGATGAAATCTAATCTCAAGGCCGATCCCTATGGTATCAGCAGCTTTGTAACACTGAGATAGTACACCTGTCCCCTCTCACGTTGTGATGCCCTCTGTCATGTTACAATGCAGGAAGAAGGCTCTTCCAGATGCCGAGCAGACACCAGTGTTATGCTGTTCTTCCTAGTATCCAAACCATGAACTAAACAAATCTGCTTTATAAATTACCCAGCCTGTGGTATTTGGTTACAGCAACAGACTTCAGGCACTTGCTTAACGTTTTTAATTCTATACACCTTCGAACAATTGAATACCGTATGGTTTATTAAAAATATGTTTCCTGTGTATTAGCTTAATTAGGTATTGAGTCTGCCTCTTCAACTAGCCTGTTAGAAACATGACTCTCTATAGACTGCTTATATAGTCAGACTGAAGGAGAAAGGGGCACAGGGATGTGCATTGTTTCCTACATCTGTACATGTTGTTCAGGGATGGCTCTTTATTAATTTCTAGTCATGAGTCCTTGAACTAATACAAGTCAGTTCTCACGTAAGTCCTACCATAAATATATCTTAACTGGTCGCAGGATCTTAAGAAAACAAGTAATGGCCGGGTGGTAGTGGTGCACACCTTTAATCCCAGCACTCGGGAGGCAGAGGCATGTGGACCTCCAAGAGTTCGAGGCCAGCCTGGTGTACAGAGTAAGTCCTAGGATAGTCAGGACCGTTATAATGGGCTGGGGTGTGGATCAAGGACAGAGTAATTGTCTAGAATGTGAAAGACCCTGGGTTTGATGCTAACAAAATTTAAAACAAATAAATGAGGTATTGAGTCTCATTAAGTAGCAACTGATATATATATATATTATAATATACAATATGTAATATATTTCTATATAGATATAGTTATATGTATCTACATCTATAACTATATCTATATATTACCTATCTATTGATTGCTAACTTTTTGGGGGGTGGCAATTGAGACAGGTTTTTACTATACAGCTCAGGCTGGCCTTAAATTCTTGATTATTGGCATATGCAATCATGCTTACCTAGACAAAGAGAACATTTAGTTGGACTCTGCCTCTAGAAGGTTGGGGTAATGATTAGCTATAAACCATTAGTGTATCTGTTATAGAAGACAAGTCTTTCAAATATTAGTTCCTTTCTTCTCTCAAATTCTCTATTGTCTACTCTTCAACAGTTCAAATATCTTAAATAAAACCAAGTAATGAGTTCCTTCTAGATGAAATGCAAAGAACAATTGATTGCCTGCTACGATCTGCTTCCAGAATTTCAAAATCAGGTAAGTTATACTTGTTCTAAACTCACCTTGGGGGGGCCTGCCTATTGCTTTCTCTGAAAACAAAGAATAGTCAACATCTTAGAGACTTGTCTCCCTGATGCCCTGAAAATTGAACTTGTTGAGTGACTGCTGCAGATGGTCCTCAGTCTTTCTTACCTTGAGGATGTTCTCTGGAATGTCACCTTGGAGGTCTTCCGACAAAAAAAGAAACTCAAGTTTTCTCCGGAAAACAGCAGAAAGCAATTTCTAGAGGAAATAATAAGCAATTATAGGGGTCCGGCATATGCTTTGCTTAACAAATACAATTTCTCTTTAGTTACTCTTATTTCTGCTATTTCTCTAAGATAAGGTACTTTTAACTATTACACCCCTAGACGCATTTTTTAAAAATATTTATTTTTATTTTAATGTATATGGATGTTTTATGTATGTCTGTGCACCATGTGCAAGTATATTGCCTGCAGAGGGCAGCAGAGGACATCAGAGCCCCTGACACTGCAGTTACAAATAATTGTGAAGTGCCATATGAGTGCTGGGAATTGAACTTGGGTCCTCTGAAATAGCAGCCAATGCTCTTAACCTCTGAGCCATCATTCCAGTCCCTCTGGATATGGTTTTAGATGCTTTCCTTTGGAAATAAAGTTGGCTAAACTTGAACATTCTTTAAATTAATATGCAGGGGCTTAGAAAGATTGCTCAGTTGGAAAAGTGCTTGCCTCACAAGCATGAGGACCTGAGTTCAGATCCCTAATACCCACATTAAAAAAAAAAAGCGCTAGGTGTACTATTAATCCCAGCATCTGCCGTTAGTCCCAGCACTTGGGAGGCAGAGGCAGGCAGACCTCTGTGAGTATGAGGCCAGTATGGTCTACATAGTGAGTTCCCAGTCAGGCAGAGCTACACAGTTATACCCTGTCTCAAAACAAAACCAAACCCAAACCAAACAAACAAAAACGCAAAACCTAGACTGGAGAAATAGCTCAGTTGTTAAGGTACACAGACATAGATACAGGCAAAACACCTACATACATAAAAATAAACATAACAATAATAAAAACACAATCAACAAAAAAACCCCAGATAACAATAATTAATATCTAGGGTTGAATGCTTTCTAGGGTTGAATGCATAAATCCCAGTACAAGAGGATCCTGGGAGCTTTCTGACCAGACAGTATAGCTAAATTAAGGAGTCATGTTCACTGAGAAACTTTTTCTGGAAGAGAAAAAAGACAAAAAAACCAAAAACCCAAAACACCAAAACCTCAAAACACCAAAGAGAAAGGCAGGAAGACACCTAACTGAACTAATGCTGATTTTCAACCGCCTAGCACATATCCATACAAATGTGCACACATGTGCACACAGAGAGCGAAAGCCTACACTGCTTAACCTCAAACTCCAAGCTTGTTCATTTCGTGCGCTCTTTCCTTTTCTCCTAGTCTGTTCTGAGACACGGTCTTGCTATGGGCCACGCTGGTCTTGCTATGTAGGCCACGCTGGTCTTGCTATGTAGCCCACGCTGGTCTTGCTATGTAGCCTACGCTGGTCTTGCACTCTGGTCCACTTGTCCCTGTTTCCCTCCTGCTGGGAAGCGATGGATACCATGCCTGACTCCCTCTTTTTGAAAAATCACTCAAGTTTTTCACCAATAATTTTTATTGCTGTGTGTAAAACACCTACAGGTAACTCTTGGAGGGCACACCCTCATAATCCTTTTAACTCAACCATGCTTTTGGTATTCACTATCCTTTGTATAGCAGTTGTTGAAAAAAAAACAAAAGTATGCACGCCTGGCACAGGGTGTTGTATTTCATTTCCAAATTAAAGAAACCCGTAGCATGAAGTTATGTGGTGTTATTTTTTCTTAAACAGTGTTTCTCTGTGCAACAGCTCTGGAAGTCCTGGAACTTACTTTGTGGACCAGGCTGACCTCGAACTCACAGAGATCCACCTGCCTCTGCCTCCCAAGTGCTGGGTTAAAGGCATGCGCCACTGAAATGACACTGAAAACTCATTGGTCATATAATTTTGAATAGTGACATCATCAGTGCATAGAGATATGCTTCCATTTATTAGCCAGGCCTGCATTACAGACATGAGAGTTATTGCTAGCTTTCCTGTTAGTAGCAGCTTATCAGCAAACACCTCTGTAGCTAACCCTTTATATACATGCTTACACATGTAGGCCTAAACCACGGCAAGATAAACAGATAGAAGATAAAAGTGAATGAAGGCTAGAAAAACAGTACCACTGCTTCGCCTCATAATTAAACGGCAGCTCTTGGCAGGCAGTGGGAGCCTGCAACAGTAAGCAGCTGTGTGTTTCCGAGCACCAAGGCACAACTGGCTCTGTAGCACTCCAAAGTGCACCTTAAGTCCTGGTCCTTAAAAAAACAGTTTATAGTTCTCCAAAGAACAAAACTACAACTGTTTAACGAAGTGGATCACCGGAGCTTTAAAGACTACATCAAGTTTGATATTGGCCAAAACAAGAACCATTCCCCATCTAGGCTGAGGAGCCGGGGAAGTGCAATCTACCACCTGACGTTGTTAAGCAACCCTCCAGAGAATCAGCAGTCAATGAGGTCACAAGTCATCAAGCAGACCTCTTCTCCTCAAGGGGAAAGGTCAGTTAGTTCAACAGACTTGGTGTTTGTAATAGGGAGATCCTTACTCAGTAACAAAGCCCCTCTGTCCCCTTCCCTTCCAAGATGCTAGCGAATCTTCTTTCTTTCTTTTCTACTTTACCTCATTTTTGTTGTCTTTTTCTCTCATTAGCGCTGACTCTTATTTTTCCTAGGTTTCATTATTTTACAATTTTGCTTCTTTTACTTGCTCTTCCTGCTAGTCTTTCTACAAGTTTTCTTTGCTAGACAACCCTCTAAGTCTGCCTAAAAGATACATTTAAGCCTGGTGGTGCTGGCACACACCTTTGATCCCAGCACTAGGGAGACAGAGGTAGGTGGATCTTTGGGTGTTTGAGGTCAGCCTGGTCGACAGAGTAAGCTCCAGGACAGCTAGGGCTACACAGAGAAATCCTGCCTTGAAACACAAATACCTTTAGGCCAGGATTTTTTGGCGCAGTTATGGGAAGGACAAAAATGTAAAAACTGGAACTAAACAAAAAATTAATTCTGAAGAGTGAAAGCAACAAATCTAAGGGAAAAATGATAGATATTTAAAAACTGAATTTTTTACTTTGAAGTCCATGTAGGCTAAATATAATGTTGACGTGGAAAATGAACATGGGTTGAGGTGGTCAGATCTCTGGCTTTGCTGGAGTCATTTCTCTTGAGTCAAAGATTCTGTGTGTGTGCACATGTGAGACAGAGTCTCATTATGTTGTCTAGGCCAGCACTGAACTCCTGGACTCAAACAATCTTCTTGAGTAGCTGGGATTACAGCCTTTACCACCACACCCCACCCGTCTTGGCATAGTCACTGAACTCTACAAAGTTCTCTTCAAGAGCAAGACTTCTAGAGATATTTAACAAACTACTCTCTCTCCTAATGATATTATATGTTAAGGTACCAGGGTAAATTAACAAGCAAATCATTTCCACAGTCAACCCTGAGAAAGACTACAACCAACCACAAAAAAAGGGAAGTAGCTGATGGATGGAAAATCTCCTAACTTCTAAGTTCTTCTCAGTCCTGGTCTCAGGGAAAAAAATTCAATGTAAACCCACGTACTTTTTCTTGAGTCAACCATTTTTCCAGTATGAGAAGCCAGAGCCAGGCTAATCTTTGAGGGTTGATATCTGGCCCGCATCTGAAAAAGAAAAGAAAGACTTAGCAAAACAAGAGTTTCAACTGACCCTTTCTCTTTTGTGATTCGAGTTTTATATATCAGTTTTCAGTTCAGTTCACTTTAAATCTGAACAAGCAAGTCCTAATGAGAAATTCTCAATTGCAAGTAACAGTTCAACCAAACAGAACCACGTAACTTTCAGCTTCCACTGATGCCTGTACTACCATCTATTTGTATTGTATCTTCCCAGCTGCAGTACTGTTAGGCTGATACTCCCGGGCTCAGGTGATTCACTTCTGTTTCAGACTCCAGAGTGTCTGGAGCTACAGAAACAGCCTCACCATACCTGGCTTAGTTTTAGTTTTAGGAATACTCCCAGAGAAAGTCCATTGAAATATATGTGTCTATATGTATATGTATGTATACACACACACACACACACACACACACAGACACACACAGACACATATACACTCTGTCACTCACTGTTTTGAGACAGGGTTTCATACTGTATCATTTAGGCTGATCTTGAACTCATAGCAATCCTCCTGCCTCAGCTGGGACACATGTGTTAAACTACCATACCCAGCCTAAGTGTACTTTTGAATAACAAAAATGAATCAAAGACAAAAGAATAAAGGGAGTACATAGAAATTCATTTTGAACTATATAGTTATAGGAATTCATAAGCCTTACTTTGAAGTCAGTAGGTTGGGCAGTACCAGCCTAGAACCCAAATTTAAGGGCAAAAAAAAAAAAAAAACAACCAAAATAAGAGTGATTTGTTTCTCTGGTCTTTATGTGCTAATCCAATAATCCCACAGGCTTATATAACAGAACAGTTAAAGAGACAGAACAAAATAGTACATTTGGCTCCTATGACACTAGTTCATAGCACTGCTAGAAATTTAAAGTTCTAGGATGGAGAACTTTGGTTACCAAGAGGCAAGAAAGGGCCATAGTGTAAATCTACAGTATAATAGCAAGGATGAGAGAATTCATGTGTAGTGAAGCAGGACACCTGTATCCTTATTACAGTAATAATAAGGTTGATACCCTCGCATGGGAAAAACCTCATAGAATTACAAGTAAAAAGCAAATATAGAGCTAAAAATGGTGAAAATCAAGTAAGATCTTTACTGTAGTTCATGCACTAAGGTCAGTTTCCTGGTTTTGGTGTCTTACAATAGCTGGATGAGCTGACACAACTGGGGAGCTGGAAAAAGGGATACCCTGGACTCTATTATTTTTCAACTTTTTGTGGGTTTACGATTACTTCAAAATGCGAAGTTTTAAGTTAACGCAGCTCAGTCCTTTGTTAAAGCAACAGCACCATTAATCTTATGAACAAGAAGAGAGGGTAGGTTTGTCTTTTGGTGACAAGATGCAGTTACACCATCTTTATTTATTTATTTATTTATTTATTTATTTATTTATTTATTTATTTATTTATTTATTATGTATACAATATTCTGTGTGTATGCCTGCAGGTCAGAAGAGGGCACCAGACCCCATTACAGATGGTTGTGAGCCACCATGTGGTTGCTGGGAATTGAACTCAGGACTTTTGGAAGAGCAGGCAATGCTCTTAACCTCTGAGCCATCTCTCCAGCCCCCAAGTTACACCATCTTTTATCAATAATAAACAAGGAATGATTTCAGGAACCTTTTGGTAGCCAGGCTTAAACTCAGCTCCAGAGGGTAATCCAAGGCCAGTGGAGTATATTTGTGTTTTACACAGATAAAAGATCAGAACATTGAAATGTGCTCTACTTCTGCTAACTTTAAGAAAGTAGTTGACTGGGGGCATTAAGACCAGAGTCCAAATACTGAACCACGTGTCTTCCTCTCTGAGATCCTGGAAAGGAGGGAGATCGCTTACCTTAGCAGAACGGGACACTGCACCAGCGCCTGCAGTATGTCTTCCACCTTTTTGGGGATATCCCCTTGTCCCTTGTGTAGCTGAGGTACACATGCTTGGGCCAACTCCCAGTCGCCCCTCCGCAGGCACTCACAGAAAAATTCAAAAAGTTGCTCTTCGGTAGCGGTTTCCTCTTTTCCAAACGGGTAACTCATTTTCCCAGCACAGAGTGCAGGGAGATAGAAAGAGAGGTGTTACGCCGAATACATTCTCAATTTTCTCATTCGAGGAGTACCTCCTAGAAACAACACACCAGATGAGAAGAAACGAAACTGTTTAGATAAACCACCAGCTACTAGACCGAAAAGAAAAGGCAGAACTTACTTTTCTCATTATTGTTTGGGGCTTAATTTGACCTGTTACTATCTCCTTTCAAGAACCGCCTCTTTCTATAAGGGGTGGATCCCATCTCCTAACGCAGATCCCTTATCTAATAATCTTAATATTTGTGTTAGCCCGGGGCGCAGACACATAAATTTACTTCCGCATTCGCTCCTGAACATTTTGCTAGTAGGATTACAAATCTCGAGGTGGGTGTCTCCGTTAGGATGACACTAAACTCCTTTGGTTTCAGCTTTCTGTTAAGGCAGAGGATTAAAGATCAGGAGATCAATCTGGGACTGAAAGGGAGAGCCGGAAGGCTGGGGGACAGGGATGCTCCCCCTAGCGGGGTCGGAGACAGCACCCTTGCCGTCTTCCCTGCGCTTTACACTCACCTGCTCCGGGAGTCAAAAGCATTTTAGCTTCCAGGGCAGCCATGTTTGAGCCCAGTCAGGTGACATATCCCTTTGCGAAGAGTGGTGGAAAGGGGTTGGGACGACGAATGAGAGCGCCACTCTTATTGGCTTAGAAGAAGATGCAAATCAAGTACCAGATTTATTTGAGTCACGTGACACCGGATCGCTAGGGTGAAGGTATGGAAGAGTTAAATTCACGAGCTACTGGGCTCAGGACCCTCCGCATTTATGATTGCTCTTCTTTACAGTTACGCATTTCGGGGGAGTTGATGTCAGAAAAGCTGTCTGTGTTCCACAGCTCCACTCCCGCCACTGTCTCGGTGCCAACCAGTGACAGACACTGGGGATGTCCAAAGGAGTCCTGGATCCTCCTGCATCATTAGTCTACTTGGAATATATATTCATTTACACATAAATATATGCTTATATATACTACAATACATAGCTATATGTAAATCTGAGGACCGAGTTCAACACAAAGGAGTTGCACAACCGAAAGCAAAGAGTGAGAAAAGAATTTTGCACAAATCCAGTAATCAAGCCAGTTCTTAATTTTATTTTTCTTACCGTAGCTGTTTTGCAATTAAACCTACTTGATTTCCTTTATTTCATTTTCAACTACATCCTTGTTTTTTTCAACACATATTTTATTTTGAGAACCTTTAGTTAGCTTCATTTTCACCATTCAAGTTTGGTGAAAGTGCAAAGTAAAACAAACACTAAGCTCTCTTTCCAAAACTGGAATAGGCAGATAGCCCATACTTTCTCCAACTCCTCAACCCCCAAAAGACGCTTCTCTGGCCCAGGAAGTAACTTAAAAATGAGATTTTCTAGGGAAAAAGAATTTCCAGGCAAGGTTTTTCTTGATTCACACTCGCCTTGACAGTTTCTTCCCCACGAATTTGATACTACAACGGAGAAATTTGACTTTCAGCTGCGAGTTTGAACTACAATTCCCAGAATGCAGCGGGGCCAACCCGAACTTTTGCCTGCTTCTGATTGGGTGAGTTTCCAGCGTACCGATCAACCAGCACTCCAGTTGTTGCTGTGAGCGCTTTTCGCGGGTAATTGTGTGAGGATAGGGGAAAGTTTGAAAGTTCGATGCTGCTGACCTGGTACTGGAGTTTTCTGAGGGAGGCAGTTGTGGGCAAGTGGGTGTGCTTATCTCGTACCTTCTCTCCGGGCCTGTGGACGTTGATACCGGGGTGGCGGAGAGTCCTGGGTGCCGGGCACGCCCTCTGCTTCCCGTGGGGCTCGTCCCTGGAGCCCCAGTTTAGGGCCTGGGGCTTCAGACTTTCTTTGGGGTGGGTGATGCTTGGAAGCTGCCCTGTTTTATTAGAGCGTTCTGCAGGAGGTTTTCTACCTCTTGATGCCTCTCCCTCCTCTTCGGAGTAGTTAGGGATCTGGGCAAGTTTAGGGACTGTCACACTTGTTGAAGAGCGTGGAATCTGGAGTCAGATCTCTGGATTAGAATGCGCGCTCCATCCTTGGCTAGTTTGCGCGTTTCTCAGTTTAGTGCCTCAGAGTAGTCTTATGTGTAAGATGAAGTAAAAACACCCGAAGCATTTAAAATTAGTGTCTGGCGCGTATTAAGGGCCCAATAAATAAATTAATTCCCCAAACCCCACAAAACAGCTGTTTTTGTTACTTCACTGTTTTTATTGAGCGCCTAACATAAGCCGAGTCTGTGTTGCCATCTCCTCTGTCTCACATACATACATACAGACAGACAGACAGGCACACGCACGCGCCGCAGGAAGAAAGAAAGACATAAGCTATAAAATCGCACAGATAAGATTAAGGAAGATGTATGTGCTAAGCGTGGTAGTAGTCGTGGAAAGGAAGGGACTGATTATCGAAGGCCTTGCGTACGGAAATGGAAGATATGTGCTTGAGGAACCTGACATAACCTAACTTAACCTAACCTTGTGGATGGTCATGCTGGAAGAATCCCATGTTTGTCGATGATGATTGCCTACGTTGAGCATTAATGCAGCAGCTCTCGAGTAGAAACTAGAATTGCCCTTATTTTACACATGGGGGAAAACAGTGCTCTGGGAAATGAAGTAACTTTGCCAGGGAAGGCAAATCTGATTGAGCCTCCAATCTGATATTTGAGTGAGAGCTAAATAAGGAACCCCTTTTCAAGTTCTTTCTTTTCTTTTTATTTGATCCTAAAAGTTTGGAAGTTGTCATGTGGTCTGATAGTCCCACAAAACATTTTAAGCAATGAAACCGACTTAAGGAAGCTGCTACCTCTAGTAGGATTGTGACGTTCATCTTTTTTTTTTTTTAGGCCATTTTGAGACTTCTCCCTGTATGTTTCTTCAGCAGCTACAACTATACTTGTTGCATAGTGTTTATCTCTCCATCTTTCAATTGTAAGTACAAACAACAGAGGACATGAGTTTTACACCATTGAGCTCAGCAGAGTGCTTGAGAAATATTGGTGAAAGAAACAAACAAATGGAGAATATTATATTTAGAGAATTTATATTATATTTTGTAGAGTAGAGAATAACTTGAAACCATAAGCAGTAGTGTGGGCAAGTGATGGGAGTGGTACTATTAAATAGAATGGTTATTGCAAGGTCTTTGTAATTTTGGGTTATAGGTGTATTTTGTTGTTTGATGGCTTGAACTTACTCATTAAGTGATGTTATTGCCTAGAACTACCTTATCTGAAATGCAGTAGGAAATAAAATAGCAGGTAAGTGTTCTCTTTTCTCTTAAAGAAAATCAGCCCTAACAAATTTCCCTTGAGAGAAATAAATGGAATGTGCTTTGTTTTTGTGGGGAGAGAGGACAGTAGGAGATGGGGGATGGAGAGAGAGAAAGAGCAGGGGACTTCATGTAATTCAGATAATTTAAGTGTTAAACAGAATTGGACTAAGTGGTGGTAGCAGATACCCTAATTCTTATTTGTAGATTTGTTCTTTGCTATATAGTTTGATTGTTATTGCTTCATTCCATGGAATAATGAGTTCCTATTCTATTATTTCTGGAAGATACTTTGCCATATCAGTGAGATGCATAGCCATTTCTTTGCATGCATTATTACAGAGATTACAACAGTTCTAACTGCCCAAAGACTAATATTTCATGAGTCTCATTTAGCAAGGTACAAGAAGAACAGAATTTAATTCTATATGGGACAGTAAGCAGCTAGTACAATAATGAATATATTAATTGCTAACACTTATACTAGTAAAGTCTCATTTGATTGAGATTTGTTCTGACTCTTAGAAAAAGCAAGGGTTAAATAAGATTTGTGTTCCTAAAATGGTTCAGAGGATAGGTCTCAGTGTCAAACTGCATGGATGGAATTCTAAATCTACTGTTATTTTTTTTTTCTGACGGCAGTGGGATATGTGACATTTGCAGAGTAGCTTTCTCATAAGTTAAAAAGAAAGCTACTTTCATTATAATCTTTTGAGAGTATTAAACATGAAGTTTGGAGCATGGCTGGTATGTAGTAGATGTCTATTTATTGTTACAGTTCAGTGCAGAGTTGCTGTTTGGAAATGTATCTTGAAGATTACATAACCAAATAAAATTTGTAAATAATGCTCAATATCTTAATATTGTTGTAAGTGATGGCTAGTCTTGGTAGTCAGCTTGACATTCCTGAGAAGAGGGAGCCTCAGTTGAGGAGTTGCCTCCATCAGATGGGTCTGTGGGCATTATCTGTGGGGGCATTTTCTTTATTGTTAATTGATGGAGGAGGGCTCAGGAGTAGGGTACTTGTGAGTGGTTCTACTCCTGACCTAGAATGCCTAGTGAGTGAACAAGGGAAGCAAGCCAGTAAGCAGCATTCCTCTGTGGTCTCCACTTCTGTTTCTGCTTCAAGCTCTTGCCTGAGTTCCTGCCTTGGCTTCCCTTGACAATGGAATGTAATTTGTAAGCCAAATAAACCCTTTCTTCCCAAGTTGCTTTTGGTCAGCATTTTATCCCAGTAACAAAAAGCAAACTAGTCTACAATGTAAATATGAAGTACTGTTAAAGTCATGTAATATCCGAGAATTGTATGGAATGTGTTTTCTGAGGTTGCCTTCTTTCTCTGTAGACATGGTCAATAAGCAAGTGTCTCTCCTACTTTTATTAGCAAAATTTTCCATGGTTTTTGTCCATAGAAATGTCTGAAGGACTTTTTATTTTCTGGGACGTTTTGTATACTCTGTCCGCTATCATTTTTATTACTTTCTGTTGTTTTCAAGATTCTTCTTTGGGAGATCTAGAAATATGAGCAGCAAGAAACTAAGACGAGTGGGTTTCTCACAAGAGCTGTGTGACCGTTTGAGCAGACATCAGATTGTTAATTGTCAGGTAAAAATTTATGTTTTTTAAGATACATTTTATATGCAAATTAATTTTAAGTTAACCTTTACTGTTAGACTTGGGTTATGAAGATTTAGGGTTGTAGGGGCTGGGGAAGTGGTGGAGTCAGTAAAGTCCTTGCTGTGTAAATGTGAGGACCCGAGCTTGGATGCCTAACACTGTCATAACAAGCCAGGCCTGGCTTCCGGGAGGCAGAGACAAGAGGATCCCTAGGGCTTGCCAGGTAGCCAAGCTACCCACATTGTGACCTCTGTGTCTGTCCCAGAGGTCAGTTCTTAAAGAGAGACTAAAGGAGACATCCAATGTTGACTTCTTGCCTCCACATGCCTAGACAAAAATAAAAGTAAAATCTTAGATGTACAAAAGTACGAGAAATAATGCTGCTTCTTATAATGCTGCTTCATTTAGGTTGCATTTCTAGATGGAATTTTATTTACTGAAGTATGATATTTTTGTATTTTAGGATGAGAATGATCATGGCATAAGGAAGTATGCCTGTGCCATTTATTTGGGGTTCCTGAGAAGTTTAATCTACTTACAATTTTTTTATTATTACTTGAGAGATATGACTTAAATGGGGTTACAGTGAGGATGATTTCTCTTAGGAGAGACATTAATAATTAAGGTTATTATTATGATTTACTAATGTTGGACATTGAGCCCCAGGTTTAAATGTTCTGCAACTGAGTTATACCCCAGTCCAGCAGTAAATTTTTAGAATAAAGGTATACAACAGAAGTTGCTTTTTTCTTCTTTTTCAGATGTACTTATCTTTAAGTACAGTAATGAAGAAAGTCCCTCTTAGGAGGGCAGATTAGGGCCCAAGTTTTATTTTAGGATTTTTGTCTTTAATAAACATTTTCATAACATATAATTTTTGTGGATTGTTTATTTCAGGGATATCTTTGTTTATTCTGTTAATACATTTAATAATCATGTTTATATTTTAAATGGTTTAAAAAGTATGAATTAAACATTTTATTCTGTATTCTGAATTAAACATTAAACATTCCTATTCTCCCAGTTGATAAATACTTTTCTCTGAGTTAACTTTTAGCCTAGAAGACAAGCACTTTTTAACCTGATTCTTTCTGGGCATATATTTGAACCCAAACTCAAGCACAGTGTTCACATAAACTTGGACTGGGTGTTGCTGTTCGTGATGTTGCTTGGTGTATCTTCTGAGACACGCCAGCTGGACTGTGTAATAGTGTATAATAGTGTAATAGCTTGTCTGTGTAATAAGACTGCCTTACATCTCTGAGTTAAGGCCTAGAAGCTCAATGACAGAATGTAAAAGAGGCATGTATCTTCTCTCTGCAATAAATTTCACTTCTGTAAAGAGATGAGCAGTGATAACTGAAAGTTTCTTTATATTTGCATATCTTTTTAAATTAAAAGAGCACATGATGAAAATTACTTTTTAATTCTTATGTCTTTGCTACACATGTATGTTAAATATTTATTTTTACCTTTTTTCTTTTTAGGACTTTTTAGATCTCTCCCCACTGGAACTTATGAAAGTGACTGGCCTGAGTTATGGAGGTGTCCATGAGCTTTTGTATATGGTCAGCAGGGCCTGTGCTCCACAGATGCAAACAGTACGTGTAACTTAACAACGAGGGGCATCACCCCCTTTGAGGGTCAGGGCAGCTCACTCCTGTGCTTAGCTAAATGTGAAGGATGACTAGGGGGGATAGACAAAGACACTGGGGTTGGAGAAGGGCCAGGAAGTATCTGGCCTTTGGTATAGCAAATGCACAGGCTGTGAGAATGGTGCTTGCTTAGCGGTTAGCGGGCTGTGCCTGCGGAACCCAGTGAGTTACTGCAAAGATGCAGCCAGAGAGAAGCAGGAGGCAGCATGGGGTCTTGAAGCCATGCTAAGGATTTGGGACATTATTCCAAAAATAGTACATCATAAAGGGGAGAGTTAGTGCATTTGAAGAAGATAGGTCTTGAATACACATTGAAAACAAGCAAGAAATTATTTAGAGTCTACTAAAGTATCTATTACAGTGTTATGGAAGTAGTGGGTAATGGGTTATTAGGTATTGTGGCAGAGGCTGGAGTACTGATCACTTGTTTTTTGTTTTTTAAGATCTATTTGTTATGTATACAGTATTCTGCCTGCATGTGTGTCTGCATGCTAGAAGAGGGCACCAGATCTCATTACAGATGGTTGTGAGCAACCACTGGGAATTGAACTCAGGACCTCTGGAAGAGTAGCCAGTGCTCTTAACCTCTGAGTCCACCTCTCCAGCCCCGTAAAATTATTTTTATTGCACTTCATAACTGTAATTTTGCTACTGTTATGAATTCTAATGTAAATATCTGTGTTTCCTGATGGTCTTAAAGGGTTTGTGACCCACAGGTTGAGAACCTCTGTTCTAAGCCTTCCTTAGTATCTCCTCAAAATGATAATTTGTGGGGTTGGAGAAATGACTCAGCAACTAAGAACACTGGCTGCTCTTCCAGAGGACCCATGTTTCATTCCTAGTATCCACATGGTAACTCACACCATAACTGCATTCCCAGGGGATCCAGTACCTTCTTCTGGTCTCTTCAGTCACCAGGCATGCATGTGGTTCACAGATGCACATGCAGGCAAAACACCCATATACACAAAATAAAAAACTAAACAAAATACGATAGTTTGTTATATTTACCATAAATGGGTGGATTTAAAGAAGAGAAAGTTGTCTCACAGTCTGGCTCAGGCACAGCTGCACCCTCTCCGGAGTGTCTAGGGGAGAATCCCTTTCTTGCCTCTTCCAGTTGTTGAAGAATGTTGGCATTCCTTGGCTTGTGGCCACTCTCCCTCCGTTCCATCTTCACATCATCGTCTTCTATTGAAGCTGCCTTTGCCTGTGTCTTAGAAGAGTACTTTTGTTGGCATTTGTGGTCCACACACATAATCCGGGATTGTCTCCTCACCACAAGGTCTTTAAGTTATTCACATCTGCAGAGATCCTTTCTCCAAATATAGTCACATTCACAGACAAACTCCAAGGATTTGGTGTGGATATCTTTTAGGGGCCATTTCTCACCCATCTTCCAGCCTCCTTCAAGCTGTATTTCACAAGCAACCTGAGTTTGAGATGATCCCATGGCATGTTGCCTCTGCCCCAGAACTCCTGGTGGGAAGGTCCCGCTGGCTTCTCCAGCCTTGTCACAAGCTGCACTGCTGCCACAGTCCATCTTCCAGCCATCCTAAGTGAATCTGTTTGCAGTTTCCATTAGCTTCTGCTTCTTTCCCGCTTCTTGGTCTTTCTGTGTGCATCCTTGCCTGTTTGGCAGGAATGTTCACGTTCCTTTGCTCATCTAAGAGTGGATTCAGAGTTTTGCACAGATACCTAGCTCTTCAGTGAAGCCCTTTAGACCACCATGTCTGGGTTAGGTGTAATTAGTTTGTAAGTCTAATATGTTTGTAAGTTAACAATGTTGTAGTTACCTGGTGTTTGAATTCCATAGTCCTTGTTTTGCAATAAGCCTGTGAGTATGGTGACTCTTTGTTATAGTCCATCCTTATAATTTCTCATGGTCATCGGCACTGGGTAAATATTCACTAGTCAAATGAATAATAGAGGAAGGAAAGCTGAATTATGGTTACAGAGTTGGTTTGTAATAGCTGAATGGAACTTAATGATTTTCTTTTTTAGGCTTATGAGATAAAGATGCGGAGGTCTGCTGGTCCCTCTCCAGCGTTCCTATCTACTACCCTTTCTGCTTTGGATGAAGCCCTGCATGGTGGTGTGGATTGTGGATCTCTCACAGAGGTAAAGGAACCCATACCTTCTTCTATAAGTATCAGCACCAGGTGGAATGTTTAATTAAAAAAAAACCAAACCATAAATTACCTCATGCAAATGAGTGTGAATTTCGTCCTAATCGCTATAGTTGTTTTCTAAACAGAGGCAGTAAACAAATCGTTGCTGACTGACTAGATGTGTCCCACTTTTTCTTTCTTTGAATTGCTTTAGAAAGTGATGAGTATTGGGGTCTGAGGAGGTGGCTGAGTGGGCAGAGTCCTTATGCTTGCCTTATAGTCTGGATTAACAGCTCTCGTGTAAAAGCCTGGTAGTGGTGTATGTCTGTGATGCCAGTGCAGTGGCGAGGAGCCGAGTCTGTCTCAAAGCACAGGATGGAGAGGAGCAGAGGAAGACGTCAAGTGTTGACCATAGGTCTAAATCACATGCTCACACATGTGCATATGTGCACACATGCATGAAAACACATGCATGTGTGCAGCCACAATATTGTGAAGTAGTATTAGGAAACAATTTGAGGGAATTAAAAAAATGATCACTGCTTAGCAGATTTATAGTACGAGCCAATTTTGATAATATTTTAGCAAATAATATATTAAACTACAGTGAGCTATTTTTGTTTCTTGCTATTGATAGCATTTGATTCTAGGAAGCAATAACTTACTGTATTATTTTATGTTGCATAATGAATTATATTCAAGTTAAGTGGCATGAAGTAACAATTAACAGTGCCTTTGGGAGTGTCTGAGCTTAGTGATGTTGGCAGTGCCTGCAGTCAGCCACAGCTCAAGATGCTCAGAGGAGCTCACTCCTGGGGGCTCACTCACTGGCAGGCTGGTGCTATTTTTTTTTCAATTTTTCCCTAAGTGGGGTCTTCATAGTCTGCCTTATCTTCTCTTGACCTGTTGGCTGACTTCACTCAGGGTGAGTAATACAAGACAGCAAGCTGGAAATGGTGTTGTCCTAGGTGATTACACCACTGCTCATGACAGGTTCTCTTCATTGTGAGAACTGTAAGCCCAGCTCAGGGTCAGGGAAAGGAAATTTAGGCTCTGCCTTTTGAATGAAGTTTTAAGAAGTGGAGGGCACTTCAGGATCACTGTGTCTCTTTTCCTTGAAAGTTGCATTGGTGTGTATGGGTGTGGCACCCGTAGGCTGCTTATCAGTAACTCCTGAGAACTTGCCTGAAAATTTTAGAAGCAAACTTCTAAGAGCAGATACATTGTGTGTGTGTGTGTGTGTGTGTGTGCATACATGTATGTATGTGTTTCTGGGTATCAAACACAGGGCCTCAAGCATGTTATGCAATGTCTGGTTCACTGAGCTACATCATCCCCCAGTGTTTTCTTATAGTTCTCATAATCGTAATTTACCTGTAATGTTTTTCTTAAAGATAGGAATCCTGTTTTAGGGAATATTTTATTTTCTATATTCCTAGAGAGGTTTGAATGCTGCTGTGGCTAGTAGGTGCCTATTAAATAAATAGTTGATGAATGAATAAGCTAATTGAAGGGCTTGTTGTTGTCATACATTGCCACCAGATGGTGCCAAAATTACACTTTGCACAGTCCTTTTGAGGTGAGGCTGGACCAGGGCAGTTAAGGACTATAGGACTGATGGAGTTATGAGTTTACGTATAGAAAAAAATGAATGTGAAGACAATTAGTAGATACATGTGTTTCATCTTCGAGTATTGTAGTGACTTCCCCACCTTGTCACTTTCATTCACTTCACTAATTCTGTTTGAATTCAAGTGAAGTTATAAGCCTTTGGGTGTTTTGTTATGATCCATCTAGCTGTCTTATAATGCTGATTATTAACACTTTTTTTTCTGATGGCCAAGGATGTTGAACATTTATTTAAGTCTTTCTCATCCACTTGAGATTCTTCTGCTGAGAATTCTCTGTTTATGACTGTATCCCATTTTTTTTACTTTAAAAAAATACCAATCCAAATTTCCACTTCCTTCCTTCCCCTCCCCACCCACTCCCTCCACACCCCCTCTCCCCCACCCCCCTCCAATCTTAAGAGAGGGCAAGGCACCCTGCCCTATGGAAAGTCCAAGGCCCTTCCCTCTACATCTAGGTTGAGCAAGGTATACATCCAAAGAGAATAGGATCTCAAAAAGCCAGTACATGCAGTAGAGACAAACTCCAGTGCCATTGTCATTGGCCACACAGTCTGCCCCAACTGTCAACCACATTCAGAGGGATTAGTTTGATCCCATGCTCGTTCATTCCCAGTCCAGTTGGAGTTGGTGAGCTCCCATTAGCTTAGGTACATTGTCTCAGTGAGTAAACCCTTCATGGTCTTGACCTCTTTGCTCATAATCTCACTCCTTCCACTCTTCGACTGGACTCTGGGAGCTCAGCCCAGTGCTCTGATGTGGGTCTCTGCCTCTGTTTCCATCTGTTGTTGGACAAAGGTTCTATGGTGATATTTAAAATAATCGTCAGTCTGACTACGGGGCAAGGCCAGTTCAGGCCCCTTCTCTACTGCTTAGGGTCTGAGCTGGGGTCCTTGTGGATTCCTGGGAATTTCTCTAGAGCCAGGTTTTTCACTAACCCCAAAAAGGCCCCCTCAATCAAGATGTCTCTTTCCTTGCTCTCATTTCTGTCCTTCTTCCATCTCAACTATCCCGTTCCCTCAAGCTCTCCCAACCCTCCCCTTCTCCCCTCCTCTTTCTGCCCTCATTCAGTAATTTTAAAAATCTTTTGGGCTCTTTCAGTTAAAATAGCTTACTTGCATCCCAGATTTTTACCATTCTCTGGGGTTTCCTTTAGTTACATAAGAGGAATACAGTTTTCATTTTGCTTATTTTTGAACTTTAAAAACCATATATTTGTGATTAAGATTCATATCTCATGTCTCCTTCATAAATTGCTTTTCTTGTTTAATGTTATTTCTAACTTTTTTCATGTTGCTTCAGGTAGCAAGACCATAATTTTTATTGCTGTATTATATTTCATTTTGAAAACATGTCACATTTACTCCTTTTGTTATTAGTGAACATTTGGCTTGTTTCTCATTTGCTGCTGATATGAATAGGTCCTGTGAAAATTTTTATACATAGCTGCTGGATAACATAGGGAAGTTTTTATCTGGGGTAGGGATTGTAGAACCACTGCCCAGGAGTTAAATTCAGCTCACTGCCTATTTGTGTAAATAAAGTTTTATGGCCAAGCTCATTTGTTTACATTTTGTGTGTGGTTGTCTTGTGACATAAGGGCAGAGTTTAATTAGTTGTGGCAGAGACCATATGGTATACGAAGCCTGAGGATTTTCTTTGTGGCCACTGGCCCGAGTGGTTAGGTGGTTGCAGGGTGTGCATATGGATAACCTCACACAGTCAGGACCAGTGGCCCTCTAGAGGGCTGTACTGGCTCATACTCCCACCATCCAAGAGCAGAAATTCTCCCTGGCTTGGTATAGTCAGACTTCTGTCCATCCTAGGGTCTTAGTTTTATTTTTCCTAACTGCTAGTGATCTTTTAGATGTCATTTGGACACTTTAAGGACAACTTTTGCAGGTGTAATTTAAACAGCTAGAATCCATGCATCGTACGCGTCTAGCCGTGCAGTCACCACTGCAGGCACAGTCGGGAAGCTTGTTTCACTTGCAGCAGATTCTCGCTTCCAGCCTAAGCCAGGCAAATGCCGATCCGTTTTCATTCTCTATGATTTGCTTCTGGTAAGCATTTCACATAAATGGACTCATGCAGCTCGTAGCCATTTCTGTTTAGTTTCTTCCACATGGAATTTTTAAGGTAACTAAATGTTATAGCACATATAAGGAATCTGTTCTTTTTAATCATTAATATTCCACTGCACAGATTTTTTTTTGTGTACTGTTCATTAGTTGATAGGTATTGGGTAATTTCCAGTTTTCATTTATTATGAATAATGTAACATTTATGGGTATGTTTGTATAAAATAGATTTTTTGTTAGTAAATATTCACCTAGGAGTGAATGGAAAGATTGGATCATGTAATATACTTGGGCTCTTTAAGAATCTGTCAGACTGGTTTCCAAAGTGATGGTAGCATCCTGCATCCTCACTGGAATGCACAGTGTATTTTTCAATATACTCTCACCAATACTTAGCATTTTTTTTCTGTTAGGTTTTGAACCTAGGCCGTCACTCATGCTAAGTACACAGTCTACCATACATCTATGTCACTGTGCACCAATGCCTGTTTCTGTTTTATTTTAGTTCCTCTCATGAATGTATGGGTTATTGCTTTGTGGTTTTGTTTTGTATTTCTCCAGTGTGTTCATCTTTTTGTCTGTCTCTTTCAATGCAAGGTCTGGCTGTATAGCTCAGGCTGGCTTTGAACTTGTGATCATCTTGCTTCCTAAGTACTGTGATTACAGGTGTATATCACCATACTCAGCTTCTTCATTTTCTAAGAGTCATCTTTTACTTTTATGTTTTTTAAACTTATATGTCTGTTGCCTGCAGAGGCCAGAAGAGGGAGATGGATTCTCTGGAGCTAGAGTTACAGATAGTTGGGAGCCTCTGTGTGGGTACTGGGAACTGGACTCAGATCCTGCAAGAGCAGCGAGTGCTTTTCTCTGTTGAGCCATCCCTTTAGCTCCACATCTTTAACTTTTTTTTTTTTTTTTTGGTTTTTCAAGACAGGGTTTCTCTGTGTAACAGCCTTGGATATGGAACTAGCTCTTGTAGACCAGGCTGGCCTTGAACCCACAGAGATCTGCCTGTCTCTGCCTGCCCCCCCCCCCAGTGCTGGGATTAAAGGCATGCACCACCACTGCCCGGCTCACATCTTTAACTTTTAATTGAATTGTTAATAAAGTTGATTAACGTTATCTTGGGGTCAGTGATATGGCTCAGTGGGTAAAGAAGCTTGCTATCCAGTCTGGTGTTCAAAGTGTGATCTCAGGAACCCACATAGAGAGGGATGAGAAAACCATCTCCAAGGAAGTGTTCTCTGTACCTCCTCTACAAGTATGCACAGTCACAGAAACAATATATACATTAACTAAAGTAATTACTGTAGTGGGCATCACCCTTGCTGGCTTTAAAAGGATTATGCTTCTCATATTTCATCATTAAAAATGATGGTGAATTTTACCAAATCAAGTGACAGAAATTAGCAAGATGAGCAATGTTGGGTTACTGAACCTGTTAATTAATTGCACTATGATTATATAAGAGAATATCTTTATTAGGAAGTACACACTAAAATATTTAGTGAGTAACTGTTGTATACACTAACTCAGATAGTTGAGAGAAATAGGTATGTTACACATAAATATGTAGACTTGGGAGAGGGCAATAAAATGATAAACAAATGGGAAAATGTTAACTTAGTAGGTGTGGGAAATGAATTTAAATGGTTTCTGATATTCTGTTGTTACTGTTAGTTGTTGTATAAGTTTAAAAGTAATTTCAGACAGGTAGTGAAAGAAAATCATGCAACCCATAATTGTTCCATGTGTGCTTGGATAGAATAATTGTTCTCTAATTATTGGTTTCTTCTGTATATGATCATTAAATTAAGCATGTTATTTAAAAGTTATTTCCTAGGGCTGGAGATATGGCCCAGCAGTTAAGAGCATTGGCTGCTCTTCCAGAGGTTTTGAGTTCAATGTTAGTATCCAAATGCCACACACAATCATTTCCACAGGATCCAACACCCTCTTCTGGCCTCCATGGGTACTATACACATGATGCTTAGTCTTGTATGCAGGCAAAACACCCATAAACATAAAAAGAAGTAATAATAATAAATATTTTGAAGGTTATTTAAACCTACTTTACTTTATCTTTATTGATCCCTCCTAAGTTGATATAATACCTCTTCCGGGAGAGTTATTTCGCCTATTTCATTTTGGGGTAGACAAATTTTGTTTTTGTTGTACATATTTTGAGCATATTTTATTTTATTATTTATATATTTAACAGCCCTAGCTGTTCTGGAACTAGCTCTTGTAGACCAAAGTGGGCTTGAATTCACAGAGGTCTGCCTGCCTCTGCCTCCCTAGTGATGGGATTAAAGGTGTGCACCACCACTGCCTGGCTTGAGCATATTTTATTATGTTAAACTAAAGACATTCAGAATTGCCATGTACTCCTGGAGAAACAAACAACATGGATTGTCTATGTAGCACTTGTCACCATTACAGTTTTACTATTTGTGTGATTATTTAGTGTGTATCCTCTTCACTGCATAATAAATGCCAAGTGGCAGTGATTGTTTTATTCTTTTTTCTTATTCCAATTACATTATTAACACACGTATAAAGTACTTAATTAGTGCTCATTAAATGAAGGAATTTGGTTTTTTTATTTCTTTGCTTTCTTTCTTTATGTATCTCTGGCTGGCTTGGAACTGGCTCTGTTGATAAGACTGACCTTGAGTGCGGAGACCTGCCTGCCTCCGATTTCTTGTGGCTAGGATTAAAGGTGTGTGCTACCATGCTTGATTTCTTTCTTTATTTTAAATATTCATGTAGTTCTTGTTTACTCTGATGTTTTGGTTCCTGTTGCCTATCCTCACTTCTTTGATCATGTAATTAGCAAAGGTTTAGGAGGTTTTTTTTTTATTTTAAAGATTAGGTTATTTTTATTACTTTAAAGGTGTGTGTGTGTGTGTGTGTGTGTGTGTGTGTGTGTGTATGTGTAGGAATGTACACATAAGTGCAGGTACCCTCAGAGGCTAGAGGTGTTGGATCCTGTGGAGCTGGAATTAGAGGAGGCTGTGTGCCAGGAATTGAACTTGGGTCCTTTGCAAGAGCAGTATGTTCTCTTTACTGCTAAACTTCCCAGCCCAGTTTTAGATGATATTAATGTTATTACAATTCCAGAGTATAATAGTCTATTTTTAATATTTATTTATATACATTTAATAATAATTTATGTAAATTTGCTTAAAAATTATTGAAATAGTACATTTAAATTTTTTTGATGAACATTTACCAAGCCTTTTAGGAGTTTTTTCCTTATATGTTTTTAAAGTTGTATATTTCTTAAATCTGAGTATCTTTTTGTTAGGTATCATTTAACCAATCACTCCAAAGCTTAATGGTTAAATAATATTTATTTTCTCATACATATTCTTTCTTCAGGAATTTGAGAGGAGCTTAGTTGGATGTTTCTGGTTCAGATCTGTTGTGAGATTATAGTCAGAGTATTGGCTGAGGCTGATATTGTCTGAAAGGTTGGCTGTACCTGGGGGAACTGCCTCCCAGGTAGCTCACTGACATGCCTGGGGAGTTGTTTGCCTGTGAACTGCTCCACAAGACCATTTGAGTGTCTTCATGCTATGACAGCTGATTTCCAAGGGCACAAGGTAGAAATGGCAGTCTTAGAATTTACGTGCCATCATTTTTTATTTTTGGTTTTTTGAGACAGGGTTTCTCTGTAGCTTTGGAGCCTGTCCTGGAACTTGCTCTTGTAGACCAGGCTGGCCTCAGACTCACAGAGATCCACCTGCGTCTGCCTCCCCAGTGCTGGGGTTAAAGGCATGCGCCACCACTGCCTGGCATTCTTATACCTATAAAATATGATATATATTATGTATTTGACACATGGACAAACTTGATATGCAGAGGGGACCACAAAAAGCATGGATACAAAGAGTGGGGATCAGTGAATCCATCTTAGAGACTATCAACTAGTATGCATACAAATGTATATGTGTGTGTGTGTGTGTGTGTGTGTGCATGTGTGCATATAATAAAAAAAAACCTATGTCTCCCAAGTGCTGGGATTAAAGACATGTGCCACTATACCGGGCAGAACTATTACTTGATTTGATTACTAGGTCTCTGTTCTCAGAGACATTATATCAGGCAAAATTTCCAAAGTGGCTTGCTGTGGTGGTTTGAATAAGAATGGCCCTCATAGGCTTATATATTTGAATGCTTAGTCACCTGGGAGTGGCACTACTTGAGAATTAGAAGGATTAGAAGGTATGGCCTTGTTGGGGTAGGTCTGACCTTGTTGGAGGAAATGTGTCACTGTGGTGGGCTTTGAGGTTTCAAAAATCTATGCCAGGCTCAGAGTCTCTCTTTCTCTGCTTGAGGATCAGGATGTAACTCTCCGATACTTCTCCAGCACCACACTTGGCTGCCATCATGCTCCCTGCCATGACATTGGATTAAATCTCTGGAGCTGTAAACCAGGCCCCAACTAAATGCTTTTTTTTATAAGAGTTGCTGTAGTCATGGTGTGTCTTCACAGTAATTAAACAGTGACTCAGACACCTCCCAATGGCACTGCGTTCTCAGCAAGGTGCCTATGATGAGATGTCATTGCCATGATTAAGGCATGTTATATGGCACAGTGGCTTTCAGATAGGAGAGCACTCTCCAAAGCAGTGATCATTCTCTCACTGATATGAAGAAGACAGAGTCAAAGCCTCGGGAGGACTGATGGGTTGCTGGTTTAGAGATAAACAGGAATGGATGTGGCTATTGTGTAATGTTTTACTCTTTTGGCTTTTTGAGGGGCCCACCACTCAGCGCCCAAAGATATCACACACGGAGGCTTAATCTTAGTTAAGAATGACCGGCCTTAACTTGGCTTGTTTCTTGCCAGCTTTTCTTAACCTAAATTAACCTGATTACCTTTTGCCTCTGGGCTTTTATCTTTCTTTATTTCTGTATACCTTTCTTTGCTTCTTTCTCCGTGACTTGCTGTGTAGCTGGGCAGCTGGCCCTTGGTGTCCTTCTATCCTTGTTTTCTCATTTGCTCCTTGCTCTTCTCATTCTCGGTTCTCCTTCTGTTTATACTCTCTGCCTGCCAAACTCGCTTATCCTTGCTCCTGCCTTGCTATTGGCCATTCATCTCTTTATTAGGACCATCAGGTGCTTTAGGCAAGGCACAGTAACCAGGTTCACAGAGTTAAACAAATGCAGTGTAAACAAAAGTCACACACCTGAAAATAATATTCCCCAACATGTGGCCACCAGGAACAGTAAGGATGTTCCAAGCTTTCAGATGACAGAAAGAAAGAAACCTCAGATCTACAGCAGCAGCACAGATTTTTCCAACAGCCTGACTGAGCTTGGGAGTTGACACTGATCTTTCCAGAGTGGAGCCCAGTTCAGTGGCTACCTTTTTTAGCCTTATGAGATACTGAGCAGAGAGTTCTGTCAAGCCTGTCAGGACTCTGACCGCCAGAACTCTTTCAAGCTTCTAAATCTGTGGTGATTGGGTGTGGCAGTAGAAAAGCAGCACAGGTATAGATAGAGGTATCTACTTGCATTGTGCAATCTTTGCTTCTCATTCAAAGGCTGGAAATGATTGAGGGAGTAAATATAAATCTGGAAACATTCTCTCATCAGATTTATAGTTGTCCTTCCTTAATGTTAAATGTATAATTCCTAAATGTGTTTATCATCAATTGTAACTTCCATGAACTCGCTGAATCTGAGTATGATTAGTTACATCATCAGTTACAGCACCAAGATGGGAAGTGGAATCAGAGGCATGCTCATGCCGAGGGGAGCTTCAAAGACAGTAGTCCTGCTGAACTGCTAAGGGGTGAGCCAAGGGCTTTGTCTTATTGCCTGACAGAACTGTGATTCCTTACTTGTGGATTATATAAGCAAGTAATTATGAATCTGTTATAATTGAAAAGGGACAGTGAAGATAAGTTTGAAGCCTAAACTTTAGAAATTTGTATTATGTCAATGATTACCAACCAGTTTTTTCATTATCCACTAAAGAGCCTTTTAAGAGTTTTTCCCCTCCTCCAACCCTCTTCTATCTTCACTGTCCATGGAAATTTAAATGCTATAGATATGCTGTGCATTTGTTCTGTACTTTGTGTCTATCTGTGCTAATGTAGAAGAATAAATCACTGTTTTCTCAAAAACCAAGTTTCACCTCTGGGGTCAGTATTACCCCTGCTAAAGGTACACAGGACTAGATGCTATTGTGAGTAGGTAGAATTAGAGTTGTATTTAAAGGTATTGTCAGGGGCAGGCAGGATGGCTCAGTGAGTAAAGGTACTTGCTGCCAAGTCGATTGACCCCAGTTCCATCCTAGGACCCATATGGTGGAAGGAGAGAGCCAATTCCTACAAGTTGTCCTCTGATCCCTACACACACCTTGATATGACCCCAATAAATAAATAAATGTAAAAGAAATCTTAAAAAGGTAGTTTCACTTTATTTGTTTCTTTATTTCAGTTTTGGAGACAGGGTTTCTCTATGTAGCCCTGGCTGTCCTGGAACTCGCTTTGTAGACCAGACTGGCTTCAAACTCAGAAAGATCCACTTTCCTCTGCTTCTTGAGTGCTTGGATTAAATATGTGGACCACCATCGCCAGGCTTGGTAGTTTCATTTTATAATCTAGATATTACACCATCTATGCAACTGGTCCAAGCTCGTGTCAATCAAAAGATATCACATCTGTGTATCTTGATTCAAAGAGTACCTCCAGAAGACTAACCTGTGAGCACTGCTAAATATTTATACTGTTGGTATTTCTTGGGTCATCTGTAAGCTTTTGTTCAGTGAGATTAGTATCAGTATCAGTTTCCAGAAGGGAACCAGAGTCCTTATTTTATCTATTTTCCCTTGGATAAAAGTCATATTACAAGTTTTTTCTTTCTTCTTCTCATTGACTGATTAGTATGGCTTACTTGGTCCCAGGAGAGAACAGAGCAAGGCTTGTAAATTCAGATACCTGCAGGGCCTGCAATAGAAATGTGTAAGATTTACATGGTCATTAGATTACTTTGACTGTGACAACTGCAGCAAATCTTAATTTTTCTGGCTGTGGACCTCCAGGTCTAGGAAGATGAGTTTTATCTTGTTCAGTTGTTATTGGGGTTTGTGTCCTGCCCGGTTCTCGCACTCATTAATTCCCAAAGAAATCACACAGAGGTCTACATTAACTATAAACTGATTGGCCTATTAGCTCAGGCTTCTTATTAACTCTTATAACATATATTAGCCCATTATTCTAGTATATGTTAGCCACATGGCTCGGTACCTTTTTCAGCGAGGCAGTCACATCTTGCTGCCTCTGCAGCTGGGCAAAAGACTGGGCAGAGAGAGCTTCCTTCTTCCCAGAATACTCCTGTTCTCATTGACCCGCCTCTACTTCCTGTCTGGTTGTCCCGCCTATACTTCCTGCTTGGCTACTAGCCAATCAGTGTTTATTTAAAATATAATTGACAGAATACAGACCATGGTCAGTTGGATTCTGGTGGCCCACTTGTAGCCACAGTGGTGGGAAGAATAGGGAATGGTTTCAGGTGGGAATCATTTACGTGTGATACACTTGCATGATTTGTTGACCTGATGCACTTCTGTGAAAGGCTCCAGTCACCCCAAGATTTTAACATGCACTGTTGATGTCTTCACTCATTCCTCATTTTAGATATACCCTCATTTCTAATGGTTTCTTAGGA
>PVIU01001716.1:165081-199865 GCA_004026605.1 Ondatra zibethicus
CACGCACACACGCCATCAATATATACTAATGGTACAGAGAGTCTTGGATATAAACATGCCGATGTTCTGTAAGTTAAGATCCAGTTTTCTTTCACAAGGCAGAGTGCAGCAGCCTTTCTGAGATTCTTGGCTCTTTATTTTTAGTTTCAGGATTGGGAGAGGTAGTTATAAAATGAATTATATAGGTCTGAAGACCTAATCTTATTTCTACATAGTTCTTGAGCAAATACAGACAAGTTCTTAGATGTGGGGTCACTAGAGAAAAAGGGAAGTTCCCAGGAGCTGTCTTGTTTCAGATCAGGGCCAGAAAAGCCTAAATTTTCTTCTGCCAAGTAGTGGCTTGGCAGATTGCACTATCTTGCTGCCCCAGGCCCCAGCGTGCAGAGTTAACTTGGTAAGATGTGAGGTCCTAGCAGGTCTAGGCTTCACATTCTCTTTCACCATGCAATTGAACTTCAGGTTGAAGTGAATAGGTTTGTTTGTTCCTTCCTTCCTCTTTTTATAAACAGATAATTAGATTTTCTTTTATTGGGAATAGTATTTTCCTCCTCAAATGTATCACTAGTTTTTGCTATCTTGCTGATACTTGAATGGTCTTCACTAAGGATTTTCCTCCTGATGTTTTTGCATTTCTCATGGTGAGGTGTTGAGGTTCAGCTTAACTGTGTGCAGCTGATTGCATCTTACAGTGTTTCTGTGTGCAAATGTTTCCAAGAAGCAAACAGCTTTGACTGTTCTAGCTTGGCAAGTTTTTTCTTTCTAACCACCATTGGGTAGAAGCTGGGAACTGAACACAGCTTGAAATCCTGTGGTTTGGATGCTGGAATTCAGGGATAAACTGTCTAAAGCTAAATTTATTAATGTTGATATATTTTCCCCCAATAAATAAACCTGAAAAATAATGAAATTTAACTCCTGGCAGCCCATAAAATTGTATATTTGTGTACACACACACACACACCTACACAGCTAACAAGAAGGAAAATATACTAAGAATATTCTAGAGATACTACAGTATAAATCAAACTCAAAATATGCAAAACGAACCCAGATATGATGTTGTGTTTCCCCAGACTGTACTAAGGCAGTTCATGAGAGAAAATGATACTTAACTTTTCAGCTTTTTAGGTAGATGTTTTAGGAGAGAGAATAATAAATTAATACTGTGCACTTTCATAGTACCTGATACTGAATATTTTCATATGTGTCATTTAAATTGCATTCCACTAAATCACCAAGCATTTATCAGCTTTAATCTCATTAAATCAAAGAATAGATCCCAGAACTGGCCCTAGACAGCACGCATTGGAAGACGGCCTGCCCTCCGTTTTCCACCCTTTCACACTCTAACATGCACACATTTGTTTGGTTTCAAGACTCATGTGCAACTTTTCCCGACTGGAGTCTCCTGTTGTGACATGTAATGAACAATTTGATCTGTGTTGACGTTGGTAATGATAAAGACTTGTGAAGTTTCAGTGATCAAAGTCGATTATTCAGTTTTGATCAATCAAAGGGAGAGTGCTATACATGTAAAGTATATTCAAAAATATTCTTGGCTAGGAGTAGCACATGCCTTCAATCCCAGTACATAGGAAACAGGGAATTGGGTTTTTGTGAGTTCAAGGTCACATAATGGTCTACATAGTGAGTTCTAGGCTAGCCAGGACTACAAAAGTGAGACTCTACTTTAAAATAAAAAAAAATTTGTGATGGTTAGAGAGTAAGGTTGCCATGAAAGCCAAAACTTGAATTCAGTCCCCAGATCTCATGGTGGAAGAAGAGACCCTACTGGCTAAATTTCCTGTTTGACCTTCACATGTGGACTGTTACATGATATGCAAGAGTAATGATAATGATAATAATGATAATGCATGTGGACTGTGTCCAGTATGCAAGTGTAACAACAACAATAGTGATAGAAATAATGAGTGTAAAGTGTGAATGTTTTTCTAGTATGATCTAGATTATCTGACTGGCTAGATTCTGTTTCAAAAATGAAATCCATTAAGAACTACTTTTTTGCGCATATGCCATTGAGGTAAAGATGTTGACAGGGAAGGGATAGCCTCAAAAATGAAAGACATCATACATAGATGGTCTTTTTTTTTAAATTTTTTTAGCACTGGATGTGAAACTCAGGACTCTACTGGTTAGCTACATGTATTGCTTATTTTGAGATAAAATGTTGCCTAGGTGCCAGGCAGTGGTGGCGCACGCCTTTAATTGTAGCACTCAGGAGGCAGAGGCGGGCAGATCTCTGTGAGTTTGAGGCCAGGCTGGTCTACGAGAGCTAGTTTCAGGACAGGTTCCAAAGCTACAGCGAAACTCTGTCTTGAAAAACCAAAAAAAAAAAAATGTTGCTTGGGCTAGCCTTGAACTCACACCGTAGTTCACAAATGCCTTGATTCTTCCTATCTCAGCTTCCCAAGTAGCTAGGATTATAAGCTTGTACCACCAGACTTGCTCAGACTTCTTGACTAGAAAATAATGAATGAGGGCATTTTCTGGGGGTAGTAATGTTTTATTTAGATTACATATATGGGGCTGGAATTGTAGCTCAGCATGAGACTACTTGCTTAGCACACATCACCTCTGAATTCAATCTCCAGTACTATAAGCAAGTAATTCATAGATGGCATATGTGTATGTTTGTTGCATGGAACTGCTTGTTCATCTAGGCCGTTCAGGCCCAAAATAACCACACAGAAATTGTATTATTTAAATCACTGCTTGGCCCATTAGCTCTAGCTTTTTATTGGCAAACTCTTACATATTAATTTAACCCATCTCTATTAATTTATGCATCACTATGAGGTCATGGCCTACCAGCAAAGTTTCAGCATCTCTCTCCAGCGGCGGCTCCATGGCGTCCCTCTGACTCTGCCTTCTTCTTCCCAGAATTTAGTCCAGTTTTCCCTGCTTACCTAAGTTCTGCCCTATCAATGGGCAAAGGCAGTTTCTTTATTCATTAATGGTAATCACAGCACACACAGGGAACTCCCATATCATATTTTGTTACTATTCATCAAATATTTGCATATTTCATTATGAGAAAGTCAAAAGGAAAAAATACTATACATATTAAACTCTGGAGAATGATATGTATGCACAATTTCTGGGAGAAAGTATGTTGATGTCTGGTTTATTTTGAAGCATAAAAGAGAGAAACCCAAAAAGTATTGGTAAATAAATGGAGAGATGGACAGACAGATTAATACAGCATGAAATAGCGTAGTTAATACAGTAAAATGGTAATTGTTGAGTGTAGGGGGTGAGTGTATGGATGTTTCTTGTAAAAATCTTTTAGCTTTTCTGTTGCTTTTATTTTTAGGTGACTGACAGACAACACAAAAGTTAATTTTAGATGGGCAAAAGAGTATTTCAAATGATATAAGTTTTGCTAGATTTTATAAAAACTTGTTTGAGTCTACTACTATACCATTTGCCATAACAGAATTTTGGAGGTTGGGAACTTTATATAGTAAAGAGATTTATTTGGGTCACAATATGATGGTTAGAAGATCCAACCAATAGCCTGTTGGTAAAACTCACCTGGCTGTGCCACAATATGGCAGAGAAGCAAAAAGGAAAGTACTCTGTGCAGAATGGGCCTATGAACTAACACACTCCATAAGAGGTATAATAATCTCTTCTCCTCTCCTGTCTGACCTAATCATCTTCCATCAGTCCTCCCCTGTTAAAGTTTCTGCTACCTCAAACTGAGAGGACAAAGTTCTGAGGGCGCGAGCCTTTGGGAAAACATCTGGGCTGTAAAATATAGAATCTTTGTGGTACTCTGTGATGAAATGAGGACTGATCATGAAAATCCATTGAAGCACAACTCATAGTAAAGACTGTGAAAGAGCTGTTGAACTGACAGAGGGAAGAACGCATACACATATATATATTTTACTATATATATTTAGTAAATTTTATATTTTTATATAATATGTATTATATATTATAACTTCTTAGTAAATTATAAATTTAGTGAATATAAAATTATATTTTAAAATTATATTTTAATATATTTATTTAAAAGATAAGAAGCTGGATATGGTAGCACATTTCTTTAATCTCAGCACTAAGGTGGAAACATACAGATTTCTGTAAGTTCTTGGCCACTCTGGACTACATAGTAAGTTCCGGGTCAGCCAGGAAAAATAAAAAGAAAGAAAGGACAGATAAGCTATGTGCTATGTTATATCTACTGACCCTCTTTGAATGACAAGTAACTGTGCCATCTATTGCCTAGAGGACTAAAAACCCTACCAATCAGTAGTATTTTCACAAGGTCATTTGTCAACACCAGTATATACAGTTAGTTGGTACAACTTCTAGCCTTTCTCAATTTTAACTTCACATCTGGTAACAGAGCACAGTAGGTAATTAACTGAGTGAGCATTTTCTCGTTATTCCCAAGGATATGAATCCCAAGCATACACCAATAAGAGGAAAGTTAGTTTGTTACATACAGTGGGTGTCTTTGGGAAGTAGAGCTTAATTCTATCCTGGAACCCAGGCTCATTGGGTTGGTTTTTTTTTTTTTCAGCAGATCCTAAAATAATTTTCTTTGACTAAATTACAGTGTTTATTCAAATTTTATAGATAACATCACTTTGTTTTTTAGATTACAGGTCCACCAGGCTGTGGAAAAACTCAGTTTTGTATAATGATGAGTGTTTTAGCTACATTGCCCACCAACATGGGAGGATTAGAAGGGGCTGTGGTGTATATTGACACAGAGTCTGCGTTTACTGCTGAAAGGTAGGTTGTTTTAATTTTTATTATAATGCTATGCTTTTAACGCCCCTATGCACCATGGGCCATTTACACATAGGTTATTATTTAATTTTTTGAGAACTAGCTACTATTTTTAAAGGATTTTTTTTCTTTTGAAATTGATTCAGGAAGCAGCTTGTCTTCTTCCTCTTCTATTCCTTTCTTACTGGTTTAGGTGGGGTTCCTGTGTAAGCTGTTTTTATTACTACATCTTGAAAAAAATCTCCCCTCCATGGTGATATTTTATTTGTGATCTAACAAATAAAGCTTGCCTGAAGATCAGACTGTGGAGATAGCCACTAGTTAGCCATAGAGGCCAGGCAGTGGTGGCACACACCTTTAATCTTAGTACTCCTTGAGGCAGAGTTCTTTGTGAGTTCAAGGCCACCCTGGACTATACAAGATTGATTCAGTCTAAAAGAGAAACAGAGCCAGTGACTGCTCACACCTTTAATCCCAGTACTTGGGAGTCACATACCTTTTATCCCAGCACTAGGAAGGTGGAGACAGGAAAAAATATGGTTGTGTGGAGAGAGAAATATAAGTCAGGAGGAGATAGAAGCTCATGGTATTCGGTCTGAGCATTCATGGAGATGGGATCTTGCCCACTTTGGTCTGAGGATTCAGTAGAGGTAAGAGGTCTTTCTAGTGGCTGGTTGCTTAACTTCTCTGATTTTTCAGCATTTACCTGATAGCTGACTCTGGGTTTTTATTAATAACACCTTTCCTCTCTTGACAGTCTTTGTACCAGTTACATCTCTTTACATGCAGCTATATCTCTGTTTTTCATACCTCTCTCTCCTATACACATTTCTTCTCTCTACTCTGCTACATTTCTTCACATAGAGCTACATCTCTTCTACATTGTTTACTCACACACTGACACACACTCACATACACTCACATACAAACTCTGGACAATATATAAATAACATTTTTTTAGGGTCACTTATCATTTCTTGAGTAAACAATAGAGAAAGAGCCATTCTGATACACAAGGAACCATATGGTTTCTCTCATGCTAGGGAGGTCATGCCAACCGGGCATGGTGAGTAAAGCAGGCATGTAGCTTCTTCAAGTGGTCAGGGTTCCCAGACAGAGAGTGACATTGAGATTCAGGACTTAAACAATAAACAGTTAGTTGACTAGGCCTTGAGTTCTGCATCACAAACCGAGGCCAGGGGTACATGCAGAAATTCAGTTGCTGCAGGGAGTTATATCTCAATGTTATCAGCCTGACTTTCGTTCAACAGATACCTGGGAACTTGCTCTGGTGCATATTTTGTAGGTGCATCTAGTCTATTTTGAGTCTGTTCTGAAGTCTAAAATAAATTTTGTAACTGAGAATCTTGTTATTTTCCTATGTCAGTCTGAGCTATGAAAAATATCCTAGTGTTATTTCTATTCATCAAAATTATACAGTTAAGCAAAAATCATCTTTCTGACAATCCACAGATATATGTGTGCCCAGTAGATTATATATATATATATGAGATAAACACACTTGCACTGGGAAAAATACCCATAACTTATTTAGGAAGAAATGTAGTGGCACATGAGAAAAACTACAGACCGAAGCAACCGATTCACAGTCAGTGACCTCATGGTCTTTACCAAGTGCCCCCCCCCCCCGAGAGTTATTCATCTGGTGGGTTGACCTGTTGAATATGAGCTGCCATCTGCTGTATATGCTCATGGCCTCTGGCTGCTTTTTATTAAACCAACCACAGTGACACATCTTCATACAGTATAAACAAATATTCTGCAACAATTCCCCCTTTTTTGTTTCAAATAAAAATGAAAGGTTTTTACTCTAACAAGGTAGAATTATATACAATAAGAACAATTATCAAGTAAGAGTTACACTTACAATATCCAGTCCATTTATATTTGGCAAATTCAGAGAAAATACTCTATTATATATCCTATTTTGGTGAGTCCAAAGTTTTATACTTAAACCACTTTCTATCATAACTTGTATTATCAACCTAATAGTATATATTTAAACCTTAAAACTTTTTTTGATAAACAACGTAAGCTTTTATGTCTGTCAACCTTTATAAATTTTATACTCTTTTTGTAAGTTTCTTTTCTGAATTTGGTAACAAAGAAAATGGTTTAACTATCTAGTCTTCAACCCCATCAGAGACCTAAGAAGGATACAATATTACTTGAGGAAACAGAAAGTGCAGGCAAACAACTTCCAAAACTAGAAACAATTGAGACATCTGACTTTCTGGACAGTCACTCAAGATTCCTCTGTAATATTGGGGCATCCATCTTCAGCCTACAGGCCTAGAATATCTGACAGAGTTTTTTTTGTGAAGCAAAAGTTTTCAAAAAACCATCCTTCCTTGTCTTGGCAAAATTTGGCAGTCACCTTCTTTTGTGTCCTTCTTGTCCAATTTGGACAGCATACTGTCTGCACTCTAGGCAAGGGCAGTTGCCCAGTGGCTAGCTTTGCCACATATGAAAGCAAATTTCATACGGGAGGTTCTTCAACATCCATCATCTTTTTTTCTGAAGTAGATTGGAGCTGCCAGGAGTAGACCTATCTCACTGTCATGAAAAGCTTTATGTTATTAAAATATCTTAATACCATATTCTGTAAATCTCTCTGAAGTGCTTGAAGACCACCTATCTATCTAAAATATATCTGTTTAACCTTGAAAACATACCTAATATGACTACAAGTTAGATTGTTATAGATGACTAACTAGTAACCTATATTTCTTAATTATCCTAAAGAGTTTATAATAATAACTTTTAAGAACTAGAATTTATATTACATTTTAAAATGAGTTGCATGGGTACAATACTTTAAAAAACGGTAGAAACAGACACACAGTTTGTTAAAACAAGTAATCTTAAATTTATATCAATGTACAAAATATCTTAAACAAGAATAGAAACATATATATAGTATGTTCTAACAAAAATAACCTTACATTTGTATCAATATATAAAAATCTACCATTTTATCCTATTTCTTTCCTCATTTTATCTTTTCAGAAAGAAAACCTTGAGTCTAACCTCTTTTGCTTAGCTTTGTTCCCTGACCATGACCAATAACAACTTGCAAGCAAGCCCTGCTAAACAATGACAAGCGTCCTTAACTCACCAATTGACAATTAAAACTACCCACCCCATCTCTTGGAAATGTGGGCATCATGTTCTTAAAATTACTTCCTGCCGGGATAACTGTACCTTTAGGGGACTCTGAGAAAATTGAGATAATGGTCAAGTCCTGGGAAAATAGCTGTAACATTTATTGTCCAGTCTCTGTGTAATGCGAAAGTGCAGGGCTTATCTGAAGTCCTGGCTGGAATAGTCTGCGAGGCTGGGCCATCTCAGCTAGCAGCTTTGAAGTTGTTCTGAATGCAGTTTTGAGGAAAGTGCAGCAGTGGCACTCTGAGAGGCTGGATCACCTGGGCTACTTGTCTTCATTGGTATCTGGTCCTTTTTTCCTGAAAACACACAAACTTTTAAAGGTAACATACATATCTGCATTAACACAAGTATGAAATGTGCAGTGTGTTCAAGTCAGTTAAAGATGATTCTCTGCTCTATATTTGATCAGGTAAAAGACATCTCTCAACTTTTTAAGTCCATTTGGACTGTATAACCAAACTGGAATATAAATCTCCATCTATGCCTTATAAAAGGATGGCATGTAAATAATAAAGCATGAAGATTCTGTAGCCAACAAGATTTATTATGTCTCCTCCAGTCTCAGAGCTGTTCCCATGTAGAAAGATCAGCATAAATGTCACCTTTCTTGTAGTCTTTCCTGGCTTTCCCCGTCATGTCTTCAACCAAGATCCTTAGGATCTCCACACCCATCAAATCAGATCTTCACTAACTTTGAAGGAATCCATAGTTTTTTTTCCTGTGTAAACAAGGTATAACCTCTCCCCCAACATAAAACATTTCCTGACTCCTATTCTGAAATTAAGGTACCCATAAAATATATAGGCTGATTTAATTCAGCAGTCCCTTCCTCAATCCAGTGTCTCTCAGCAGTGGTTGTTCTCTATTCATTAGCATTCAAAAAGTTTAAAGTTAACAAAGCACCATAGGAGGCCCAAACTCCCTGTGTTTTAATATGTCCCACCCTTACATGGCTTATTCTTTTTATATAACTTTACTCACTCTTTAAAGACTATTATTTTTAAAGCATTTATATTTTTATATGACAGTCTATACCCATTTTTTACTGTACCTGTTCAGAAGTTTTCTGTCTGAACCCGGCCTTACTGGGTGCATGCAGTATTCTCTGACCACGTGAGCCAAAGGGCCAGGCAATCTGCCACATGGTTCTACTTAGCACATGGCTCTACCCCAGTTTGGGTTTGTGAGAGCTGAGCCTCAAGCCTGTAGGCAGCAGTTGGGAGCCATGCCTCTGTATACCACGAACACCAGCTAGGCTAGGAAGCCATGTCTGTCTTCCATTTGTGTGTTTGGAACTCTTTTTTTTTAAGCTTTCTTAGGTCCTATGTGGATATTTGTGCCTCCACTTTGGACACTATATGTAGTCAGATTTTCTTGTTGGGACCACCAACTCACAAATAATGACATGGAGACTTATTATTAATTCTGAAAGCTTGGTCTTAGTTTAGGCTTGTTTCCAACTAGGTCTTATAATTTAAATTAACCTATTTTTTTTTATTAATCTATGTTCTACCATGTGGATTTTTACCTCTACCATTCTGTTTGTCTGACTTTTGTAGTGTCTCACTGGTATCTCCTGCTGCACTGGTATCTCAGAGACACACATTCTCTGAGTGTCTCTCTCTCCCTGGAAGTCCTGCCTAGTCTCTCCTGCCTAGCTATTGGTCATTCAACTCTTTATTAAACCAACCACAGTGACACTTCTTCACACACTGTAAACAAATATCCTCAACATATCCCTGACTGTAGGTGGGATGGGAACAGCTGCCAGCACCTCCCTGCCATGGTGGACTATGCCCTGAACTGTGCTCAAACAAACCTGCTTTTGCAGGTTTCAGTAATAGGAAAGGTAATTGACACCCAAGGGAATTTCAAAGGTAAGAGTTTTCTGAGCTTTGTTTTTTTCCTCCCTGTAAGAGTGAAGGTTTCTATGTAGAGGAAGTTACAAGTAGCAGATAGCAACAGGAGGCAGTCTTCTGCATTTGTGAAGATGTGTGGTTGTATTTCTTTTCTTTGCATATTCCTTAATTATATTTTAGATTTTTCATATTTACTTTTTTCTCACCTTTTTCTGTTTTTATTATTACACTATAATAGTAATAGTGTTATTATTTACATTAGAGGCAGGGTGGAAATATATGATTTTAGTTCCTTTATGTTAATTCATGTTACATAATTCACAAGAAGGTCATTTGAGAATAGCGGTGAAAACTTACATTGTTTTTATTTTTTATTACATTCTTCATACAGCTTGTGAATTGAGGTGAGTTTGCTCCCACACAGAATATGTTTTGAGTTCTGGTGAGGGTAAGGTGCAATCTGAGTTGCAGTGCCTATGGTATAGCCACCTTCAGGAGTCTGCTGTGGTGGATCATTCATGGAGCCTACCCTTTAGTGTCTGGTTATGTTATTTGTACTGTTGCAAGTCTGTTTGACCCTGTTAGAAGTACAGGAGAAGGCTGGTCAGTGAGTTGTGTAAACCGTTTGCTGCAAGTCGGCTGAACACTCAAAGAACAGTGGCTTGAACAAAATGAGTTCAATTTTCTCACAAGTAAAGATCTGGTTCAGCTGCTCAGTAATGACAGGGTCCTAAGGCTGGTTTATTTTAGGCATCTGTCTATATCCATTTTGTGCTTAAGTTAGTGGGAACAGAAAGGGCTAGCCACAGCTTTCATCAGTAAAATCTCCTTTTTAAAATTTTGGTTATTTATTATCTATCTATCTATCTATCTATCTATCTATCTATCTATCTATCTATCTATCTATCTATCTATCATTTTTGAGACAGTGTCTCTACATAGCCCTGGATATCTTAGAACTCACTATGCAGTTTTGGCTGGCCTTGAACTTGCCTGCTTTTGCCTCTTGAGAGCTGGGATTAAAGGCTAGTGCCATCATGCCCCCCTCCCCTTTGAAGGATACCTGCTTTTCTCATCTTCTTGCCTGCAGATGTTTTCTTAGGCACAGTAATTCTGCAGATTTCTCACTAGACCATGTCTCTGTGGGAATATGGGGAAGTGAGGGCAAAGGTTATCTAGTAATTGTGGTGATTGGTGAGGGCCTGCTTATACTGCTGCTTGAATAAAAGCGAGACTCATAGCATGAGGAACGGGAAGTGGGTTGGACTGGTAAGTTGCGGTGTTTAACCAAAGCTTAGATGGTTTCTAGATTTAGAGAAGAGATAGATCATGGAATTGGAGTCTCCAGAGGAATTTCAGGGAGTGCAGAGATGCTAGTTGTGGACTCCCTCCTCTGGATTATTCAGAAAAGCACCTGTTTTTGTTTGTTTTACCTATTAGACATCTGCTTAAAGCACAGCATAATCTTAGCTGCCATAGGTTTATGTACACCTTGACAATATGGGTAAGTAAATAACCCACTGACCCATATCTATATTCCAACTATGAGAATTCCTGTATGTATGAATGATAAGCATTATGCTATGTTTATCAATGACAAGTAGGAAAAGAGAATTGGTAGCAGATATGGGGGTGCAGCTGAAGAGTTCTCTTGGAGGGACCTTCACTGGCTCTGCCTGGGATCTTGACTCAAACTACAGAAGGAGCTTCACCATGAGTCCGCATGTAGCAGAATTGGGATTCATTAGGGTAAGGAGATAATGCCTTCTTTAGACTTGAGAGGGTGGGTAGAAACCCCTAAGTGTCTTAACAATAGCTGTATGTATGATTTGTGACTTGCTGTTTTGATTTATTTATTTTAGTTCTTGATTCTGCCAAGAGTGTGTGCATGCAGTTGCATGTACATGTATTTGTGTACCTGTGTTAGGTTTTTTTTGTGTGTATATGTATGTGTGTGTTTAAGTGCATGTAGACCCAGAGAACAGACAACCTTGGGTGCCATTCCTCAGACCTATCTACCCCCTTTAAAAATTATTATTAATGATGTTTGCCTGTATGTATGTCTAGCACTTGTGTGCTTGGTGCCTGAGAAGGTCAGAAGAGGGTATTGGATCCCCTGGAACTAGACTTACAGATGATTATAAACTGCTATGTGGGTGGTGGGAATTGAACTTGGGTCCTCTGGAAGAACAGCAAGTGCTCTTAATCATTGAGCTACTCTCATTTTTTTTTTTTTTAAATTGAGATAAGGTCTCTCACTGGCCCAGCCTGGCTCTCTGGGGAGTTCCAGTGACCTGCCAGTTCCTGCCTGCCCAACCCGAGATTATAAACCTGTGCTGTCACTCCTGGCTTTGTTACACAAGTTTTGAGGCTTGAACCCAGGACCTCATGCTTGCAATGCAAACACTTTACCAACTAACTTAGCTACCACCTACCTCTTCCTTTTGTTTCTGACACAGTCTTGCTGTGTAGCTCAGGTTGTCTCCCCTCCCCTGTTTCTAGTGCTGGGTTTAAGGCCTTGAGCCACCCCAGCTCTTAGTCTTTTGTAGCCCTTCAGTTCTGCTCTTACAGTGCAAAAGCAGCTGTAATAGGAAGTGAACAAGTAGGTGTTAAATGAGACTTTATTAACAAAAACAAATTATTTTCTGGTTTGGGTCTATAGTACATAGTGTTTGACAACCTCTATTAACTTATTTAAGTAAATTTATAAGATTATGAATAGCTGTTTCTGAAGACTTAATAATGCTATCACCTGTACAGTTTCTGGTCTTTTGTTAGTGATTTACATGCCTAGTAATTAAACATTTTAAAATTTTCTGTGTATGAGTGCTTCCCTGCATGTGTATATCTGTGCGAGAGTCCATGGTGCCCACAGAGGCCAGAAGAGGGCATTGGATCCCCTTGAAGTTACAGAAGGCTGTGAGCTTTCGTGTGGGTGCTGGCTTGAAACCGAGTCCTTTACTGCTGAACCATCTCTCCAGCACCCGCCCCCCCCTTTTGTAATTTCTAAGTTGGATGTTAGATGCTGGACTTAAATATATAGCTTTAAAGCATCAGATTTTTGTTTTAATATATAGTTAAGATTATTTTGATCATTTAAAAGCTGGCCCTTCCCTTTTGTTACAGCAGGTCCCAAGTGGTCTTTAAACCTCAGTACTGTGAAGCCCATCTGAGGACTCTACTAGTGGCCTAGGGTATAATGAGATCTCCG
Source organism: Ondatra zibethicus (assembly GCA_004026605.1). Classification (NCBI taxonomy): domain Eukaryota; kingdom Metazoa; phylum Chordata; class Mammalia; order Rodentia; family Cricetidae; genus Ondatra; species Ondatra zibethicus. Next base: position 178,108 of record PVIU01001716.1, read on the forward strand.
TATTCCCTGTTGACGTGGGAACGTGCACTGTTCTCATTCTGTGTGAGTGCTGGGAAGTGTTTAGTCTCTGTGTTGTCTCCTGGTCCCTTCTGAGTAGTTTCCTTCCATACATTATGCGTATTGGTTCTGGAGTGCAACCATCCACAGGTCCCCTGCAGACCCCACACCTCTGCTTTTCTGCATTCACACCAGTTTGGCCTTCCCAAACTCTGATCTCATCTTTGCTCAGGTTCCACGAGACTCACTTTGGCTTCCCTTTTTTGTTTTGTAGAATGGAAAGTGCCTCTGGTGTGAGCCTGGGACACACTTCAGGTTCCTATTAGTTTCCTTTCTCATGAGGGTCACAGTTTTGAACTATTGTTCAGTGTGTGAAACTGCTTTGTCAGATATTTTGTCTGCTTTTCTAGTTGTTGATGCTATCATGGCAATTCCCAAGCCAGTTAATCTTTTGTGCTCAGAAGTAAAAATCTCCCTATTATTTTGTCTTGAATTCATTCCATACTGGCTTTATCTCCTAGCCCTATATTGAAATTGATTTGCAAAACTTAATTTAACTCAGCAGTATTTAAAACATAACCATGTCTTGCTTAATGATGGTGGTATGGTCTGAGAACTGTATCACTAGACAATTTGTCCTATGTTTCTGTTAGAGTGTACTTACACACACTACACAGTATGTGTTCTTTATAGATATGGTCTCTGTATGCAGTCAAGACATGGTGAGCAAAAACAACATGAAGCTGCTGCATTGTGTTTTACAGAACTTAACAATGCTGTAATGGTGATTGCTAGCAGAGTAAACACAGCTTTCCATTGCCATTACCAAGTGTTATAGACTGTGCATAATTGTATATACTGTGCTTTTACATGACTGATAACATAGTAAGTTTTTGTACATCATTATTAGTATAAACCTGTTGAATAATGTGTTGTCCGTGGACAGTATGTTGGCTGTGACATCTCTAGGAAGTGGGACTGTTCCAGCCCCATCTTGGTTCCACCATGTGTGTAGTGATATAGCATTGTTGATTGTTGTCGATTGTTCTTTGAGCAGTTCTTTCCTTTAGCTGGCTTCTTAGCAGCAGTCAGTCTCTCTTGATTTGAGTCCTATCTTCTGACTTCTTTCATCTGTGTTGCTGGATCCTCAAGTTTTCATCTTCTAAGTCTTGGAAAACCCTATAACTCAGTTTTGGAATCTTGTTCCTCTTCTATCTGTCCTCAGTCCCTGATATCCAATCGCATGATTTTAACAAGCTTCTTGATTGGCAGAAGGGCCATGGGTTCATGTTCTGAGCTTTCCCACATCCCCAGATTCATATACAATTTGCCACTTGACATAATAGCATGTTATAGTTATGTTTACATATGTGGAAATTGATATATCTGAAGATGAAGTCGGGAGTCCTCCATAAAAAGTAGAACACAGAAAGAACACCAATAACTGAAATCCTGATCGAATCTCCATTCTTCTAGATATTCATCCAAGTAATCAAATTCTTCCTTCTCTCCCTCTGAATTATAATCAAGGTACTTCTGATTATCTGAGGTGTTATTTCCCTGGGTCAAGTCACCATCATTTCTTCGTGTGGACTGCAGTACTAGCTCATCTTGTTTTCATCCTTGCCCTTCCGATAGCCTTTTCTCCATTTGACATCTAGAGCAAACTGTGTGTGTATGTGTGTGTGCACGTGTGTGTGTGCGTGCACATGCATGCACTTCTGACTGCTTATGGAGGACAGAGGAGGATGTTGGTGTCCTGATGTATCATTCTTTCCCCTATTCCTTTGGGGCAGGATTTCTCACTGAACTTGGACATAGCCTAGCCTCTATCAAGCCTCAGCCATCCTCTGGTCTCTGTCTCCATAGTGGGGATTTGAACTCAGGGTCTCATGCTTGTATAGAAGCACTGCTGCATGCTGAGCCATCTCCCCAGACTCTAGAGCAGACTTAAAAAAAAGAGATTTATTTATTATTTTGTATCTTATGTGATGAATGTTTTGCCTATGTGTATGTAGAAGCAAAATGTGTGTTCCTGATACCAGAGACCAGAAGAGGGTGGCAGGTCCCCCAGATCTGGAGAGCCACCATATGAGTATTGGGAAATGAATTTCATCTTCTGAAAGAACCGCAAGTGCTTTCTAGCACTAACCCACCCCAGTAGTCTTTTATTTATTTATTATCTATTTATTTTTTAATTTTTAAAGACAGCTATGTGGGATGTGGTGGCTGAACGGTTAAGGTGATGGACTTTTGAAAAGGAAACCTGATGGTGTCAGTTCTGCTCCCAGGCTTCTCGTTTTTCTTAATAAACTCCAGATGACCACAGATCTGAGGCTCTGAGGGGACCTTGATCTCTGGCTAGCTAGCCCTCTGGCTTTCCCCCGTTCATCTTCTCCCGCCCCCTGTGTTCCAGCTATATTACCCTTTCACTCATGCCACTGACACGAGGATCTTCTCTGCTGCAGCTCTCTGTTCTTCCAGACAGTGTGTTGTTCTCTTACTCATCTGGACAGCTCTGCGAGGAATACCACTTGCTCTCACCCCTCTGTCCCCTCATCCGGCTTCAGTTTTCTTTAGAGCACTGGAGCTGGCCTCTGATATGTTTATTTGCTTTTCTCTCCTTCCGGAGTGTCTTAGTTAGATGAAACACATGACCAAAGCGCAAGCTGGGGAAGAAAGGGTTTATTGGGTTTATGCTTCTACAGCACTGTTCCTCATCAAAAGAAGTCAGGACAGGAACTCAAACAGGGAAGGAACCTGGAGGCTGGAGCTGATGCAAAGGCCATGGAGGGTGTGGCTTGCCATGGCTTGCTTAGCCTGCTTTCTTATGGAGCCCAAGACCACCAGCCCTGGGATGGCACCACCCACAATAGGCTGGGCCCTCCCCATCAATCACTAATTAAGAAAATGCTCTACCGGCTGGCCTACAGCCCAATCATATGGAGGCATTTTCTCAATCGAGGTTTCCTCTTCTCAGATGGCTACAGTTTGTGTCAAGTTGACATAAATCAAGCCAGCCCAGGGAGAATGTAACTTTCTTCCTCCCTACTGTCCTCATTTCCTTTTGTGGGATGTTGTAATGCCATGTGCTCAGTACTTACAGCAGTGCCTGGAACATGGAATAGGTCCTCAGTAAATCCTGAATGAGCGGATTTTATTTTTTTGTATTATTTTTTGGTTTTTCGACACAGGGTTTCTCTGTGTAGCCCTAGCTGTCCTGGAACTCACTCTGTAGATCTGGCTGGCATTGAAATCACAGAGATCCATCTACCTGCCTCTGTCTCCGAAGCGCTGGGATTAAAGGTGTGCACCAGCATGCCAGGATGAATGAATGAATTTTAAGTGAATCTTTTCAAAGGAATGCTTTTTATTAAGAGATATCCAGTAGGTGGCACTCTTTTCAAACTTGATGTGGTTATGTTGGCGGACAGGATTGGTTTTTCAGTTGCTTGTCCTGAAAAACAAGGTCTTGTGAAGAAGATTGTCACAGGAGATCACTAGGATTAAAACCCCGCATGTAGAAAACTTCATTTATATTTAGCTTTTGTTTATATTTTTAAAAATGCTTCCTAAAATAAAAATCATTTGGATAAACCTATAGAAAATGGTTCAGTATAGTTATTCAGCACGGCAAATGTGAATAACACTAGCTCCTATCCATACACTGACCGAGTGCTGAATTTACTGCATAGTTGCATAATAATAATAATAATAATAATAAATTGTTTCTGACAAACCTTCACAGCTTGCCCATCTCTTCCATGGCCAATGGCACATCATTTCTTCTTTGTTTTCTTTACTTCCCACCCTCCTTCCTTTATCCCTCTGCCTCTGTTTTCCTCCCTTCCTGCCCTCCTTCCATTAGTCCCTATGCCTCTGTCTGTTTTCCTCCCTCCCTGCCCTCCTTCCATTAGTCCCTATGCCTCTGTCTGTTTTCCTCCCTTCCTGCCCTCCTTCCATTAGTCCCTATGCCTCTGTCTGTTTTCCTCCCTTCCCACCCTCCTTCCTTTATCCCTATGCCTCTGTCAAACACTGCTTACTTGAATACCTCTTTAAATAATATTTTTCTCTTGAAGCATTTTGAATCTTGTCTTATTGAACCAAATTATATATTTTTCTTTTCATTTTGCTGAAAATAAAAGGTTGTTGACTTTCTCTATTTTTCCTCTTCTTTTTTCTGTTTTAGGCCCCTCCACCCTTGCTTCTGATAGCATATTTAAGGAACTTGTTTTGTTTATCTACTTAACGTTCTCAGTCTTTTCTCAGAACCCTTTAACTATTTGGACACTGATCTTTTGTACTTCTGTGTCTCTAACTTGAACATAGAATATGGAATGGCTTAGTGTTTGCAGTTCCTGTTCCAGGTTCCCTAGATGACCAAGTAGGGCTGACAGATGTAACTGGAATACAGCTATACTCAAAGAATTTTGGTTTTGACTTTTAAACCTATACATTTGTAATTTCTTTATGCCCTTTATGCCTCATTCTGCTAAATGATGATGTCATTTCTGTTTTATTTATCACTTTTCACTTGACCTGCCCCACATCATTAGATTTAGTCCTGGGGTCTGAATTGAGTATTTAGAAAATAACTTTTTGTTTACTGAGAAGTAACTGGAGGGCATTCACTTGTTCATGTAATAATTTTCGGCATATCAAGGGACTATTAGATAGCACTAAATTTTAATTGAGAAAGCATATTTTTTTCTGGAATGAGATATGCCAACTTATATATAAGTTATCATTAGGATAATATACTATATTCATTGAACTAGACTTTGTTCATTCAAGCAACTGAAAGCCTTTTCTAATTTCAAATATGTTAATATAGCTGTTAGACAAAAATGTTATTTGTAAACATATTATTTTCAGAAAATGAAAATTTGGAGACATTGTCGCTTGTTGGAAGTTGGGTGAGACCCAGAAGCCTTGCTAGCTTCTATTCTGACAGCTGCCCTTGGGTAACAGGCACAGAGGACATGTGGGTTCCAGGACATGTGTGTTTCCAGCCTTTGGCCTGCACCTGATGTGCGGCAAGTCTTAGGAATTTAATGTAGAATGTGTTGGAGACTCAGCAGTGTGGCTTTCAGTACTCAGTGTTTTCTCCTGCACTCTTCTCCCTTTTCTACGTAGACTGCTTGAGATCGCAGAAGCCCGTTTTCCACTCTATTTTAACACTGAAGAAAAATTGCTTCTGATGAGCAGTAAAGTTCATCTTCACCGGGAACTCACCTGTGAGGCAGTTCTACAAAGGTAGGCAGTTTCAGATTTTGTTATTTTAGTAATGCTTTGAAGATGTTTATATTCTTTATTTTTAGCTTTTGAGTAAAATAATTCTTATAATTAAGGAAATAATTATTTCTGTACTCTATTTGTTGTAATTTTTGAAATGTTTCTTTAACATAGAAAAACATTTAAATGAATATTTTAGAATCTAAGTGATTTATTAATTATGTGTTTTGTTAGCAAATTGCCTCAAAATGTAGCAGCAAATATGTATTTTCTGGGTGCTGGGCATCTGGGAGTGATGTAGCCAGTTTTCCTGTTCCACTCTTGTCCAGGAGTGCAGTCGTCTCTCAGCTCAGCGGGCCTGGTGTCTGTTTCCAGCCTCACTCTTGCACCGTTGGAAGGCCTGCTTTCTTACATGTGGATGTTGTAGTCTTTGTACCTACTGTCTGGAACAAGAGTACCACTGTGTTGTCAAAAGCTTTTGTCACCCAGACCGACTCCTGCTCCAGGTGGGAGGGCATAGACACACAGGGAGATGTAGTCGTACAGACAAGAATACTACCCTGTTGTCAAAAGCTTTTGTCACCCAGATCAACTCCTGCTCCAGGTAGGAGGGCACATGCACACAGGGAGATGTATTCATACAAAGACATGACATACCAGGAAATGGGAACAAGAGGGGGCCATTTTGGAGACTGACTACCACAAGTAGTTTTACTTTAAAATTACAGCTTTTATAGCATAGAATCATAGGACAACATGAAAGCACTGTCACTGTTTCCAGAAGAATGCAAGACAATAGCAGTGCTGGACTGAACTAAGTTATGTGTGCTGCTTTTTATAGTCAACAGTGTGACTTAGGGAAGTGTGTCTGTGTTACTAGGATGGAGCCTAGGGTCCAGTGTGTATCAGGCAAGTGCTCTACCAAAGAGCTGCATCTCAACTCTTTTTAAATTTTTTACTTTGAGACAGGGCCATGCTACATTGCCCAGTTTGGCTTTGTACTCCCTCTGTAGCCCAGTTCAGCCTTGAACTTGTAAAAGTCTTTCTCCAGCTTGTTGAGTAGTGAGGACTACAGATCTGTGTCACCAGACCTGGCTTACTGTTTTAAAGCTGATAAACCTTTTAAACACTGTTGTTGTTGTTTTAGACTTATTTATTTTATATTTTATGTTTTATGTGTATGAGTGTTTGCCCACAATGTTTGTATGTACACCACTTGTCTGCCTGATGCCCTTGGAGGTCAGAAGAGGGCGTGGGACATCTTGGAACTAGAGTTTCAGATGGGTGTGAACCACGTTGTGGATGCTGGCATCCAAACCTGGTCCTCTGCAAGAGCAACAAGTATTCTTAACCATTGAGCCATCTCTCCAGTCCCTTGACTCTGTTTTTAAAAATTAAGTCTTAGCAGTTGCTTACAGATATTCAATGTTAAACATGCCTTTTTTTTTCTGAGTTCTAACTCCAAAAGCATGATTTTCCCTTCCCCCCTTTCTATCTCTTTACTGGGTACCAACCAAAATCATAATTATGTTTGTTCTCAGACTCTGGACTACCTCCCTGTTTTCTCTGACCCTCCTTGCTCCTTACAGATGCTTGCAGACCCTAACTTAAAGGGCATGATGTTCTCTCTACTCCCCTAGTTCTTTCCTCCTAGAAGCTGCCAGAATTTACAGCTTGCCCATCCTGTGGTTACCTTTTCTCTCCAACCCTAATACAATGTTCTTCCATCTTCCTTCTAAAAAGAAAGACAAATAAATAAAATATGTGTCTTAAATTTGTTCACTATTTTACGAATTCTACTTTCTTAGGCTTGAATCTTTGGAGGAAGAGATTATTTCCAAAGGAGTTAAGCTTGTGATCGTTGACTCCGTTGCATCTGTGGTCAGAAAGGAGTTCGATCCGCAGCTTCAAGGCAACATCAAGGAAAGGAACAAGTTCTTGGCCAAAGAAGCATCCTTATTGAAGTACCTGGCTGAGACATTTTCACTCCCAGTAAGTGTCCCCTTTTCCTTCTTTTCTCGTAAAGTCATGATCTCACAGTATGGAGTAATGAATTTAGAGAAGACTAGCAAGCAGGCAACCTTTTAAAGTTTGATTACTACAGCAGGTAACTCTGGTTTTGTAAATTACTCTGTCTGCTGAGATTCTTTCCCCTTTTTCTAATGTGACGCTGGGGCACATTTAAGTGTTTGACGGTTCCATCGCCACTCTCTTTACTCCTTCTCACTGTTCACTCATTCTGGGTGTTTTGTATCACGTCTGTCATGCTGAGATTACTATGAAACAATACAACTCACCGAGTTGCCTGGGCCTTTGAACTTTCTTTGCAGAGGCAGAGTATCTTGTAGATTTTGTAAATTAAATCTTTTAGGCTTTGTTCATATGTTACTGTGTTTAGCGTTGTTTTTGTTTTCTTCCATTGGGCAGAGGTTAACCATTAATGGAAATGCCCATGAGAAAACCTTAAGAGAGCTGTTGGAATGGCTTTCTGTCATGGACATTGTGATCAGGACATCTGAGGTGCACGGTTGATGACACAGAAATACGTATTAAGGTCCACCCCACTCTGTTGCCTGTGGGAGGGCTGAACTTGTTCCACTTGTTCCACAGCCTCAGGAAGAGTGCTGTTTCCAGACAGTCTTACTGTCCAGTCCTGGTGTCCTCCCCCTAGACCTTCCTGCCTTGCCTCAGTGCTGGAGTTGCAGGTGTGGCTTCCACACCTGCCAGGCTTTTCAGTTTCAGCCACGTCCCTCATCCAGACAAGACAACTCTTTAACCTGAGATAAAATTTGCTTGAGACTTTGTAATTTTCATTTGTTTGGGGGAAATTAAAAGCTTGGGTCTTTGTATCAGAAATCATTCATACAAATTATGTGAGCCACCATGCAGCCTTTCATTTGTACAGCCTAGCAGGAAGCCAGGGAGATGATGTCATATATGTGCCTTCTACATGTTTTAATGGCTCTAAAACTTACAGTTTGGATTAAAGTCAGCTACTGCAAAGTTTTGTTTCCTTTTAAAGTTTTGTAGTTGCTTAAAATGATATATTTGAGTTTCTGTTGTTCCTATTCAAGTGGAATAGAAAAATTTAAAGACTATTTCAAAGTGATACTTAATTGAATGGAAAGTTAAGATTAGTTGCACATTTATTTTATTAATTTAGTGTTGCTTGACCTAAGCCTGGGTAAAACGTAAAAATTCACTTTTTAAAACTTGTTTTTTTTTTAATAGCAATTATAGCCTGATGCTTTGCAATTTGCTAAGATAATTTATCTTTCTGAGTAAGAAAAAGGACTTTTTGTTTTGAGTAGAGTTCTCTGAAACAACATGTGCTCAGTGTCTGCACTCTGCAGGAGCGTGAGCATGGCTGCAATATGATGTATGAGTCATTTTTGCCAGTCCCTAATCTAGATCCTTCTCCCTAGGCCCAGTAATCCAGGTCTTATGCTACTCCAAACAACCAGTGTATTATGGAATTAGGAGGTACATATGCCTTTAATCCTAGGAAGCAGAGGCAGGTGGATCTTTTGTGAGTTCAAGGCAAGCTTTGTCTACATAGTGAATTCCAGGTCAGACAAGGCTATACAGTAAGACTCTTGCCATAAAAAACAAAAAACAGGAATCTAACAGTTTCTTGTATTGCTTCAAGGCACTGACCTCCCCCCCTTTTAACCCTTTAAGGAATTTTTGTTTGAGCAGGAATTTTATAATTCAAATTGTGCTTCTGTGCTTAGTTATCAGTTCTGTTACTTAATACAGAATGGGCAGCCCAAGTGATTCCACATTAAAGAATTACAAGTGCAAAGAAAGGGATGCTTTAAATTTTTGTATTTACTGAAAATTCTTTTTTATGGTCTACAAAACATTAATTTGTTCTTATATTTTTCCATTTGTTTTTAAAAATCAAATAATCCAGGACTAGCGTTGTTTGCTAGACCTGGCATTTGCTAAGTACATACAGTTCAAAGTTTCCCTTCCTTTTAAAATTTATTTTATATTTTGCAATTTTTCATAGTATTAAAATTTCAATGTTTAGATATTTTTCTTCTATGAAGCGTTGTGTTTTTTTTTGTTTGTTTTTGCTTTTTTTTTTTTTGGTCCCTGATCAAATTTAGCCATTTGGAACCCCAGTGTCATTGTCCACTGCTTTCTGGGCAGCCTCTATTGCTTGGTGTGCTGGTGGTGTGGCTGTGGTGTCATTAGCCTGTGAGGGAGACACTCTGGAGACTCAAATGTGAGAGAATTCTGCAGCCTGCTGTTCCTGTACAAGGTCAAGGACCTTCAACTGCTTCCCTGTTGCATCTGCACCCTTTGAGAACAGTAGCAAGTGCTGGGTAAATGGCTGTTTGCTCTTACTCAGGCCATGCACCCTAATCCTGCAGAGATTCTCTTGAACCCCCATTGCTGACTCTAGTGCTATCACTGCAGGAATATGATGAAGATATGAATAATACTTCATACCAAATGCTATTTGTGAAATAAATCATCAGGTGTGCTGCATTTGTAACCAACATAATGCTGTACAAATTATTATGCTAGCCCAATGTTATAGATGATAACTTGATAGGTTTATATGTTTATAGTATGCATACACTAAGCTGTGTTATAGCCCTTTGATTTTAACGTTCATGCAGTGAATGTGCTGACTCAGTTTTTTGAGCTACTAGCGAACCTTTTGTTTGGGACGGGTGACATCATTTGGTCCTCACGTGGACATGAATGTGTTTTAATTCTGTTATGGTTCTTGTCTCCATTAGTCATTGACCATCAAAGAGGTTCTAAGTGACACTGCTTTACTGGAAACACACATATTATGTTATGGAGGATTTGAGTTATAAAGTTAAACATTCCCAGGAGAGAATTTTATATACTTGAATACATTAAGACTGTGGTTTGTGAAGCTCAGTGGTGGAATTTTTCCTCTCTGAAGCTTTGGGGAACTGAGAGGCATGCTGTTATGGGGGAGCTTTTGTCTTTAAAGCGTGTTTATGATGGTGGTGGATTCTGAAACTGTTTATAGATACTCAGTGGAAATAATAAGAGAAAAGAATTCAGATGTTGCCTTCTAAAGTCGGTGGTGACTGTGGTTGTACTGCCTGTTCACTGCTGCTTCTATTTACCATATACAAAGCAGTAAGGTCACGTTGTGAACTGTGTAGGTGAAGATAATAGCATTCTTGTGAAAAGTAATTGTTAGACAGTTCACAGTAGCCCCCCTTTCTGTTTTACAGATGATACTAAAAGTAGAAGTAGTTTTTTTTTTCACCTGTAGTTGTTAAAATTCGGATTATTCTAAGACACGGCCCTAGCCATTTCTCCCGTGGTTGCCCTCTGTGCTCCTGATTATGTGCTTTGGGAATATGCATAGCTCTGATTTATTGCTTATCAAGGGTTCTTTTGAAATAGTAATGTCCATTTTTATGCTTAAAACTTTAGAAGCATGAATGAAAATACTTGTACTTCTCATTTGCTATTTAAAGACATCCAGGTTTAGGATCATCATCAAGAAGAAACTGTTTGTTTTTGTTTAAGTGAAAAAATACAATAAGATAAATATTTTATTATTTGAAAAGGGCATACATTTTTTCTTTCAAATTAACCTGACCCAACTTTATATGGTCCAGAATTTATTTTATACCTTCAGCTGTCTCATCATACAAGGTGGGTTTAATCTTGACGACCATATCTTATCATTGATATGAATAAATACTAAAAAATTAAATTAGTGGACAATTCATTAAAATAGTCAAGATTTTGTTAATTACAAAATTCTCATTGTGTTTTTGACTTGTGACATAGATATATGTGCCTACTTTTGCCATTTAACCTTTTCATGAGTGTTCAGAGCTTACATTTTAGGAGAGTCTTATGAAATTGCTCTGTAAGATAGAAATCACAGATCCTCAATGTATTAAAACACTGGAGTTGGAGCTCACACTGTGTATCTTTATTGTGTGGCTTTTCTGGAAATCAGATGTTTTGGGTTCAGTCTGACCATTCATGGGAGTCACTGAGAGCCAACACCTCAGACCTCGAGATGAGTAGGGCTCTTTGGGGCCCTCTGTTTGCTCATGCAGGAGACCATGTTACTTCAGCTATCCACTTGCTGCCCACGTCCCTTAAACTTGCTGTGTAGTAAGCCTCTATTTCATCAGCTAATGGAATCCCAGATATCTTCACTTTGTTTCATGTACTCTTTTGGATGTGGGAAACTTTGTTTTTATTGTCAACTGGAGTCAGAAGTGAGAAACAGCATACAGGTTAACGAGTAGGAGATTGGCAGGGCAGCATTGGTGTGCTTGAAGGTGCACAGCCTGCAGCAGTGGGATGAATCAGGTAGCCCAGGAATACACTCACAGTGAGGAAAGGATTAACTCAGCTGGCTCAAGTTGCTCCAGTCCTGCTCATTTCTAGAAAAAAAATCTCCCTTTTTTGGCCTGGCTCTTGGCTGGGTCCTGGGAGATGAGCCCTGGGAATATTCCACCTAGTAAGTATTTTTGTTATGTGTGAGGGTTGAGGCCACAGGTACCAGTTTGATCACAGTTTATGCAAACAATGTGGTTTGTGGTAAGCATTGATTTTGCTCTGGGGACTGGAGTCTGATTAGTTGAGGTCATTTAAGTGGGTGCTGCATACCTCCCAACTGACCCTAATAAAAATGCTGGACACTACAGATTGAGCCAACTTCGCACATGCTGCCCTGCGTCATTGCTGAGACAGTTAAGCACATCCTTGTGGCTCCACTGGGAGAGGACAGTGGCAGCCCCTACCTGGATTTCCTGCACTTTGTCATGCTTTCCTTTGCCACCTGTCTGTCTCTCAAAAGTCGTCACTGAGGGAAGGGTGAACAGAGGATGGGAAGAGAGAGGGAGCCTTAGCTGTAACATCTTTTCTGAGCTTATAGTTTAAAAAATAGTTTTTAAAGCTATTTTTATTATTGCATTTTGACAGTTTATAATTTTATGTATTGATTGGATCAAAAGTGATGTTATGATAGTCTTAATGGTAACTGCAAGATTTAGCTAAAAGTGTTCCAACAAGCATAATTCATTACTTTTGATGATGTACTGTGATGGGCTGAGTAAGCCGGTGGGAGGAGCTGGGAGAAGAGAACTTTGTGTTCTCTTTGCAACTTTATGGTAAATCTAAAATTATTGCAAAATGGGCAGTTTTTAAAACGGTGGTAAAGCGGGTGACTCTTTGCCTTAGCTGGCCTGCAGACTCATAAAAACACTATACTGGCTGTGTCTGGAAAAGGGGATGTGCATTTGAGGTACTGGCTCTCCTCTCTTTGGCCATCTGGTTCTACAGATATCATTTAATACTTCATTATTTTTAACACTCTTTTTTTATCTTTCAGCAAATCCTCTTGGCTCCATCTCATAATACATTTGGTGTCTGGTTACTTCCACCACCTCAGTCCTACTCCCTGGGTTGTGCAGCATTGACTTTTTGTAGTTTGACTTTTCTTTGGGCTGCCAGCTCACAAATAATGACACGGAGACTTATTATTAATTATGAAAGCTTGGTCTTTACTTTAAACTTTCCCCCAACTAGCTCTTGTATCTTAAATTAACCTGTTTCTATTAATCTATGCTCTGCCATGTGGCTTAGTTACTTCTCTGTACCGTTATGTCCAACTGCTTCAGAGTCTAGCTGGTGTCTCTCCACTTTCCTTCTTCTCACAGTTCTCTCTCTCCCTAGAAGTCCTGCCTATCCTTTCCTGCCTATCTCTTGGCCATTCAGCTCTTTATTAAACCAATCAGAAGGTGCCTTAGGCAGTGACATATCTTTACAGTATACAAAAAGATTATCCCACAACAGCTTTGGGTTTAGATGTTAGATTGAGTTATAGCCCACTCTTGCTAATGTTAAGACTTTGAGTGTGTGTCCTGACTCTGACTTTTAGCTTTCCTGTTAGGAAAATGGGCATAATATCTGACTTATAGGGGTGTGGGAATTAAATGAGATGTCTGTAATGTTATTCATGCAGTACTTGGTACATTCTGTGAAAGACAGCCTATTAATTATTAATTTTAGCTATAACCTCATTTCAGATGCTTTGTATGCTTTCTATCCTAATATTTGTACAGTGTTAAAATAAGGACAAATTATGCTGTACTTCTCCATTGCCCCCTTCCTCTGTTTTGTTGGTAGATACTAATACTGCCTGAAGCTTCTTAGACCCCATAACTCCTACTTCTTTGGATCTCATACTTTCTTCCTCTTTCCCTTTTTAATTCCACTCTTAGTAATTGTGTCCAAAGCTTTATGCTAGGCACAGAGAGGTCATGAAGACAAAGAAAACCTAGTCTTTGACCTTGAGGCTTCTATAAATCAGTCACCTGCAGAGACAAATAGCTCTCTGTGGTATATTGGAGAACAGAATGAGTATCTTGTCTACTGCTCTTTTTCTATTTCTAACTGATGTGTGAGAAGTGTAGCACCTTCACTTCTGTCATGGGGGCTACAGGTTACATAGAGAAAATAATGGGGAAGTGTAGACCCGTAGTTCCTGTTAAACCCTTTCTCATGTCTGACTGGACCCATACTGTCTCTTCCTTATTCAGAGAGTGCTTTTGTGGAGGCAGGCACTTGTTAAACTGATGAACACACATGTAGTTGTTACTTTGCTGAGAAGAGGTTAGAAATGAAAGTAAATTGCAGCCCTAGCGTTGTCCTACGCTTATTACCCAGTCCCCCATATGCTGTATGTTTTCCAGTTGAAGATCTCAAGCTTGTGACTGAGTGGCAACCTTTAGTTTTCCAGTGAGAACAGTGATCCAGTGAAATGAGGTGACTTACCCAAGATTGCCTGGATAACTGAGTAATGTCACTTGCCACTTGTAGCATGGGTTTTTATCTGGCATCTAGTTGGTTTGCTTCTGAGTTTACTGCATAGATAATGATATGATACAGATCAGTGCAACGTAACCTTCTCCATGTTTATCTCTGACCACATCCTCTGCTCAGAAACATTGTGTGGTATCATGTATAATTAAGTACTAGACTAAAAGCACGATAAGGACAGAGAATTTACATGTCTCGTCAGGTATATCCTTCATAGCTAGGTCAGAATATTTGTTGATAGAGTGCATTCCTGATAAGGCACTCAGGAACATCCTTCCTTCTGGCTCCAGCATGTTCCTCCTGTCTTGCATTTTTCTATGAATGTGGACTGCTGGTCTACCTCTGCTCTCTAACTGGTTCCACTTTCCATTGTGGTACAACCATTGTTTCTATTTGGAGCTTAAATGATTTTTTTGCCTTGCATCATTTAACTTTTTGTATGTTGTGTCTGAGCCCCTGAAAACAAGACTGCACTCCTCACCGTAGCTTCCTTTCTTGAAAAGTGGCTCATATTAAGTAGTATCCAGTACATAGTTGTAGGATATTTTATACTTTTAATTATACAATTTCTGAAATGCATGTTTAATTAAATGCTTATTTAATTCCTATGCTATTTGAAAGGACAGCACTCTAGTGTTGCTTTAAAGGGTGCAAAATCACCTGGAAACTAGGGCTTGGTGTCTCTATGCTTCTTTTTTATAGCCGAATGTGATTGGCTGATGATCAGAAAGCTCTGTTCCTCTAATACCCTGAGCTGCTCAAAGTCCTGTGAAATGCCATTAGCTACAATTTTGTATAAAGCTGTATGGTAAGAGTTGAGCATCAGTGCTCTGTAGAGTGCTACCATAATGCCTCACTCCTAAAACATGGACAACAAAACAAAGCCAAATGGGACTATATCAAACTTAAAAGCTTCTGCTCAGCAAATGAAATAGTCATCAACAACCTGAAAAACAAACTGTGGGGTGGGGAAGTATTTGAAAATCATATAATCTGAGAAAGAACTAATATCCACAATATATAAAGAAATCCTACAACTCAGTAACAAAGCCTGAACAATAACAAAATCAAACTAATTAAAGACTGGTCTAAGGACTTGAGTAGATGTTCCTTAAAGGACTTCCATAGCCCAGTGTGGTGGCACAGGCCTGTAATTCCAGCACTTAGGAGGCTAAAAGCAGGGAAATTGTGACTTTAAGGCCTGTCTCAGCTGCATCAGGATCTCAAAGTGATATCTGCACTGCCGTGTTCATTGTAACATCATTCCCCAAAGCCAAGCCATGGAAGCAGTCTAAATGTTCATTCATACGTGAACGGACAAATAAAATTTGTTATATACACATGATGGAATATTATTCAACCTTAAGAAGAAATCTTACAATTAGTGATAACATGGGTGAATGTGAGGATGCTATGCTAGATTAAGTAAGCCAAGCATAGAACACATACTACGTGATCCTATTTACGTTTGGAATCTAAAATAGTCAAACCCCTAGAAACATAAAGGTGATTGCCAGGGCTGGAGGGATTGGAAGACAGGGAAGTATTGGTCAAAAGTGCAAACATCCAGTTATTAGAAATGAGTCAGTTTTGGATATGCATACATAACACACTGTCTGAGTTAACAACATTGTCTTGTATACTTGAAACTTGGTTAAGCATCAATCTTACCTATTTTTTTAAATCACATAACAACAAATAGTTGGGGAAAATTTATAACTAAAGAATGTTTTGAGTGTAATAATTATGGAAATAGTTTCATGATAATGCATAATTGTTGTGGTTTTAAAGTTTTTCTTCCTGGGTCGGAGAAGTGGATCAATGGTTTAAAGTACTGGCTGATCTTCCAGAGGACCTGGGTTCAATTCCCAGCACCCACATGGTAACTTGCAACTGTCTGTAATTCTAGTTCCAGGGGATCTGGCACCCTCAAAAAGACCTACACACAGGCAAAACACCAGTGCACAAAAAATAAAAATAAAAAAATTTTTCTTCCAGTACAACTTCGACACTTTAAAATAGAGCATATTAAAAGTTACATAGTTCTCTGTTATTGACATTTTTGTATGTGTGTGTGAGTGTACAGTGTATGTATTTATGTGTATAGTGGTGCACACAGCTGTGTACATGCACAGAGGTTAGAAGAGGATGTGGGATATATTGTTTTATTACTTTCTACCTTACTCTCTTGAGACAGTCTCTAACTAACCTGGGAGCTAGGTTGCCTGACCAGCAAGCCCCAGCAATTCTCTTGTTCTCTCTCTTACTTTGAAGCGGAGTTACTGGCAAGTGTGTGGCCACACTGCCTTTATGTGGGTTCTAGGGATTTGAACTCAGGGCATCATGTTGCACAACAGCAGCTCTTACCTGCCAAGTTATCTTCCATCCTTAACTCATCTATCTATCTATCTATCTATCTATCTATCTATCTATCTATCTATCTATCTATCTATCTATCTGTCTATCTATCTGTCTATCTATGTATCTATTGATGCTGGGAGTCAAACCCAAGATATTGTACATACTAAGCTAGTATCTCACCAGTAAGCTACATCCATATCTCCTGCTCTTTGCTTCTCTTTGATAGTGAAAGAGATAATCTTCTCAATTTCACATTTTCTTGTTTTCATTTTGGTTCCCTTAATGTTTCTTCACTATTGGGGAATGTTATATTGGGCTTTAGTATTCATAACACAGAAATGACAAATGTTTATACTAAAATCTTATTATAAATGTGTTACCTTAAAATAATTTCTCAATAATTTGACTTTGCACCTCCCTTAGAGAACACCTGAGATCTAGAGGCCTCCAAGCATCCTGTTCTGAGGTTTCATGAGAACCCAGTACACTCTATGAGTACTCAGAGGATGTTTCACTGCCGTGGTTTGTCAGATGTAGCCAGTAAAATGGCTACTTAGGAATTTAACTTAAAGTTCCTAGGGACTTAAAACATAAGATAACTTTTATAGTCATCATGATGCAAAGGCTTTCCTGCACATATATAGTGTATGTGTGAGGAAGGGATAGTTATGACATGCCCTGGATAAGTGACATCCAGAGCATAGGGGTAAAAGTGTGTGTGTGTGTGTGTGTGTGTGTGTGTGTGTGTGTGGTGTGTCAGAGTTTTCAGGCTTGTACCTCAGGAACTACCCACCTTGTTTTTAGACAGGCACTTTCACTGGCCTGGGGCTGTTGATTCAGCTGGGCTGGATATGGACTGAGTTTTCTCTCCACCCAAAAGTCTATTGTTTTAAAGAAATTATTGTAGCAAGATTTTTTTTTTATGATTCTAGTTTAAAGCCACCTATGTTAGGTCATTTCTTAGACCATATTATAATTATTTGCCTTTGTTACTGTGTATGATCTTTAGCTTAGTTTACTGGAATGTCTGGTAACATGGGATGGACTGCTTAGTGGTTTTAGAAGTAACAGATCTTTGTCCAACAGTACAACTCTCTTTCCACATTCCTCTTCCAGTCTTTGGGAAACACATTTGATGGTTAAGGATTTCATAGCAACAGCATGATACAGTAGAAGAGACCCAGAATTTTAGGTTAAAAGATAAGTGTTTTAGCAAGTGTAGCAAATATGTTGCAATTGGCTGCTTGACCCTGTTCTATTTATGATCAGTTCTCTTTTCTGATACTTGGTGTCCTATTTTATAGGAAGGGATTAAGTTCCTCTATCAGGATGCCTAATATTATTAGTAATTATAGATGAATAATAATTTAATATTTTTCTGTATTACTAAATTTATTTTTGTTCTTTACAGTTTATAAATTACTTCATATATAATTTTGCCAGAAGATGTTTATATATAGTTGTTTTAAAAGAGTAAGAATATTATGTGTATGTGAGTGTTCCTTTGTTGATTTGTGCACATCGTTATGTGAAGGCCACAGAGGGTGTTAGGTCCTTGGAGCTGAGGTCACAGGGATTGTGAGCTGCCCCATGTGGTTCTGAGAACTGAACTCAGGTCCCTTGCAAGAGCAACAAGTGCTTTTAACTGCTGTACCATCTCTCCATCCTCCTCCTCTCTCTCCCTCCCTCCCTTCCTCTCTCCCTCCCTCCGTCCCTCCTCCCTTTTTTATTTGAGCCCTGGCTGTAGGTTAACTATGTAGGTTAAACTGTCTTCATGTTTGTGGCAGTCTTCCTGCCCCTGCCTCCTGATTTCTAGGATTACAGTCATGAACCACCATGCTTGGAGCAACTTCTTTTCTTTAAAAAGATACTCTGCCTTGGTTATTTTTTTTGTAATAGATTAGTATGGATTATTTTTAAGCTTTAGTTATTTGATTGATGGATTATAATTTCCCAAACTTAGAGAATGTACTCAATGCATTTTATTTAGAGTTTTGAAATATTATGTGATTGCTATTAATATTTCTTTAAAAATCAACTTCTAATAGTTATGAATGATCAAAAGTAGTTGGTTCTAGTGTCATTTTTGAGGACTGTAATGAGGTTCTCTTTTTACTAAGAGTAAGGTTGCCATCTAGTAGTGTGGCATTTTAAAAATAAATATTTAGCATTTATGTTTATAGAGTACTCTGCAATTGTTAATTAGCCTGAACCAGTGTTTATCTCTGTAAAAGTCTGGCAAGTGCTTGTGTAAGCCAGCTTTGGGCAGGATTTCCAGTCAGCATTTGGAGAACTTTTAACTCTGGAGTTAGTTGATATTTGTCTGTATACTATGAATTCTTCAAAGTATATTTGATTTTTTAAAACTATACTAACATTGTTCTAGAGAAATTCTGAAATATTACCATTCCAGATGATAAAATCTTTTGTTGTAATCCACTTTCTGTTGCCACAGACTAAGTAATTTATAATGAATAAAGATTGTTTCAGCTTGTGGGTCAGGAGACTGGGAATTCCAAAAGCATGGCTCCAGCAACTGTTGAGGGCCTTCTTGATCTACCACATTGTGCTGTGTGAAGACCCAGGGTCCAACATGTGACCCTTTAGAGACACATTCAAGCCCCAGGAGCTGTTCTGAGTGTTGGTTTAGAAACTCACACCTCCCAGGACCTAAAAGTTCTTAGAAAAATGTAGCCCAAATATTTCCCTTCATAACTTGGCATTTTTAGAGTAGACACCGCTGAAGGAAGACATTTTGTATTGAAATAACCTGCCTGATGGTTAATAATGACTGTTGGCAGGCTATAGAATCACATAGAGACAGATCACTGGGCATGTCTGTGAAAGTTTCTAGATTGAGTATAGGGATGGCACCTTTCCATGGGCTGATGTTCCAGACTGAATAAAAAGCAGAAAGTGAGCCAAGCACCAACATTCATCTTGTACTAATCTTCGTTCTTTATTTTCTTTCGTTTTTTTTCTTTTAATTTAATTTTTCAAGACAGGGTTTCTCTGTGTAGTCCTGGCTGTCTTGGAACTCACTATGTAGATTAAGCTGGCCTCAAATCTGGAGATCCACCTGCCTCTGCCTCCCGAGTGCTGTGATTAAAAGTATACACCACCACTGCCTGCCTATTCTTTGTTTTCTTTATGATAGCTATTGTGGAATAGTACTTTAACTAGGCAAAAATGTGTTACATTTGTTTATGCTTTGGAATACTATTTTAACTGTGTAAAGTGTGTTACATTTGTTTCTGCTGCCTTTGTTAACGATGTAAAGATGTGTTACATTTTTTTATGCTGTATTTGTTTAATTATGAGAAGATGTGTTGGTTCACCTTGCCCTCCTAAGGCACCTGATTGGTCTAATGAAAAGCTGAATGGCCAATAACTAGGCAGGAGAGGGATAGGCGTGGCTGCCAGGTAGAGAGAGTAAATAGAAGGAGAAATCTAGGCTCAAGAAAGGAGAGAGAGAACAAGGGAGAGAGAGTGAGAGGGACATGCTGGGGTCAGAAGCCAGGTAGCTGCCAGCCAGACACAAGAAACAGTGACAGTAAAACATAGAAATAAGGTAAAATGCCCCAAGTCAAATGTAGCTAAAGAGAAACAGGTTAATTTAAGTTAAAAGAACTAGCCAGAAACCAGCCTAGGCCAAGCATTCAAAACTAATATTAAGTCATGATTTGGGAGCTGGTTGGTGGCCTGCTGCAGATAGCCATTCTGGTTGGGGTGAGATAGAATTTCACTGTAGTTTTGATTTGCATTTTCTTGGTGTATAACCTCTAATTTCTGAGGTTTTTTATTAATATTTTGTGGGCCTTAATCTCTTGTTAGATGAATAGCTGGCCAAGGTTTTCCCACTTTGCATAGGCAGTTTCTTCACTCTTGTTCCTTTTCCTGTGCAGGAGCCTTTGGCTTCAATGCAGTCTTGGTTGTCAATTCCTGCTATCATTTCCAGAACTCTTGGAGTCACGTTCAAAACACATTGCCTGTATCTTGATGTATTTTAACTTTAATTTTAGCTTTAACACAGTAAATACTGGTAGATTCAGACACCAAAGCTCCGTAGAATCCTCAGTGAGTTTTGAAGGACATAGAAGTTGAAGCTAAAGAGTTTGAGTGCTGCTGCTCCAGAGGGTAGAGGGGGTCCAACATTGGAGAAACAAAAGTTTACTACAAAGACCCAGATATAAGGGCACAAGAACTCCAACTAGAGTGCCGAGTGAAAGGGGGAGCGAGAGGCATATTCTCTAGATGTTGAAGACTGCAGGTGATAACATCCAGTGTCAGTTGTGATGTGAGAAGTGGAGACTGCGAGAGGATGTAACCTCTGCCCTCTGGGGAGCAGCTTAGCACTGTGCCCTAGGCTGTAACAATGGACCTCTCTGCAATGCCATCTTCCTTTGTAATGAGTGAGGATGCTTTTGCAGTTTTATGGACACAAACGTATAAGGAGTGGAAGTGTCTGTTGGCAGAGCCTGATTAAATGTGTCACATTCATTCCTTGAAATGTTGTGCATGCAGTAAAAATGGAGCCAATGGCTATTTAATGATGCACACAATGCATTTAAAAAGTCATTTGCATAATCTGGTTTCTCTGTTGCCAGTTGGCATGTATTGGTTTAAGGTTTTTGCTTAGAAGTGCCTCTTTTGTTAAACTTCAGGTCAACCAAAAAGTATGATGTTTAGAAAATAATTTTTTCCCTCAACCATTCCAGCCTTTAGCCCATTTTTAAATTGTAGGCCAACATAGCCACAATAGACATTGTGTTTTTATGAATATGAGTATAACTAACATTAAAAGGCACTGTGACAACACTTTCAGAAATGATAGTTGCTGCATGTTTGACTAAAGTTTCAGGGTCTGCTTTAATTATAGATATTTAAAGATCATTGTGTTGTGGGGAGGCAGTGGTAAGTGAATTGTACGTTAAAAACAATTTAGAAAGCTAATGTCCTGCTTAGCTCTTTGTTATCGCTTGCTTTTCAACTTTTATGGTCAAGGTTGATAATCTGTAAATTTTCATCTCATTAGGTTAATGTACCATGTTTGTGCAGTGATTTGGACTAGTTATCAATTAAATTCAGATTGAAAAGCATAGACGTGGGTCTATCTGGAGAAGCTGAATACCTAGGTGAACCCAAAGAAAGCATACACAGAACCTCCTGGAAGTTGGAAGCAAACAGGATCATCAAGCAAAAGTTGGAAGCCAGGGGCGGGGATAGAGGTGGGAGAAATTTCATCCGATGGATGGAGATAGAGACAGAGACCCACATTCACATCAGAGCAATGGATTGAGCCCCCAAGGTGCAGG